>NDGM010588749.1:0-10525 GCA_002564305.1 Octomys mimax
AACTCAGGTCCTTGAGCTTGCCAGGGAAGCGCTTATTCCACTGAGCCATCTCCCTGGCCCCTTTGGAGGCTCTTAAAGCAAATTATAGAGATAGAGCCCTTGGAGATGCATTTTGGAATTTTTTAGGCTTACTCTGATGCCTATGGTATCTTGTTCTCCATCCTGGAGAATACCTCGCTATATCACAGAAGGAAGCTGTGGTCTTTTCCTCAAGTTGGTGCATGGCAGATAGGACCCTGACTCCATGGTCTTAATGGATTTTGTGGCAGTGATGTAGAACATGTGGAAGGGAAGATGGGCAACAAATAAAGGATGCTTGCTAAACAGGCTGAGAGGAGGCAGATTCCTGCCAAGAGGAGGGTGAGTTGTGGTTTTCATGAGAAGTTCTCAGTCCTGGATGATACTTAGTGCTTGCATGCTTTCTGAGCATGTGATATGGGTCAGGATTGAATGAAGCCCTTTCCAAGTGGGGACCTTGACCACCTCCAGCCTTGCTGAACTGATGCTCTGGAAGCCAGTGATGTTAGTACAGAGTGTGTGCTCTCATCAGTTAGCACTATGAAGAAGGCTGCTGGGAGAGGTGTCCCCAGACCAGAACGAGACTGGGGAAGGAAGAGGTGCCACTCACCTGCCTGAGCATAGGGGCTACTAGAGTGGAGGGACCACAGGGTTGCTGGTGGAGAGGTCCAGGTTGGAAGTGTGGGGCCTGCTGATGGGCTGGCCCTGCAAGATGTAGGAAGGTTTAGGTTTACTGAGCATAGGAGGGGTTGGGTGGAGGGAACTAGAAGGTTTGGCCAGATGGCAGTGGGCCCATGCAGGGCAGGCTGTGGGGCCCTGCAGGCAGTGGAATATAGTGTTGATATACATCCTGCACTTGGGAGAGGGCTTTTCAAAAGCAGTGTCATTGGCCTTTCCTATGCCAGCTTGGCCCTGTCCAGAAAGAAGGATGAACACAAGATAGAGGCCTCCCCCTTTCCTTTTGTTCTTGCCCCTCCTCCTCAGTCCTCCTGCTCATCTGGTATTCTGTGTTGGAGAATGAGGGCTTTCCTCCAGCACTCAATGCCATGAGAAGGGGAGAAGGGGGGTGGGTACATGAAACACTTTGACTTGTTTCTTAGCGATAGTCTTTTGATCACATAACTTGCTTTCTTTTTGCTATGCATATATTTCCTTTATCTAAAATGTTTACCAGCACCAAGAAAACAACTTATAGAGTGATAAGACAGACTGCAGAATGAGAAAATGATTTTTCCATCTATACTTTGAATAGAGGGCTAATATATATCTAAAATACCTAAAATATACAAAAAACAAAGACATTAGATCTCCCAGAAGAAAAGACCAAATCAAAAACTGGGCAGTTAACATGAATAGATGCTTCTTAGAAGACACCCAAAGTATAAATCTGTTAAAGAGCAAAATAAAAGAGAGATGATGGAAACAGGAAATAAATAAAATAAAATAAAATGTTTACCAGAATCTTTTTGTGGGGTAGAAAAGGAAGATGATAGCAATAGTGTGAATTTAGGAGCTGGACAAGAGTGGAAAGAAAACTTGTTCAAAATCTGGACTGAGAAGCCAGGGTTTATGCCTGCCCAGTACCTCATATTGCTCACCAATCGCAGGTCTGGTTCTGCCACTGCTGCAGGTCCTGGACAGTCTGCAAGGGAGCCAAGTCACTCTTGTGAGTAGCTGTCTCTCATTTCTGTAATGATGGGGTATCTCAGCTGTGTGTTTAAGTCAAGAAAATAAAGCATAAGCACTTCATATTCATGAGTTTTATAAAAGTGACACTATTTTATGTTAAGTGAATGAGAAATATATACTGGGTGGGAAAAGTAACAACATACCAGTATATTTAAAAAGAACATAATTATTAGTTGCCATAATGAACCAACTTTAAAAATCAAAAGGAATTCTTTTGTCAGGACTGCTATTAAAAAAGGAAGTCTGAGTGGGTGTCCTGCAGAAAAATTAAGCCAGAAAAAGGGAAGAAAAGGAAGGGAAAGAAACCCTAATTGCCCCCCAACTTATGGTCGGTGGCACTTTTCATTGTGCTTGCCGGCCAGACCAACCTGCTAGAGATTTAGTTAACCAGTACTTGTTCCAGGTTCACTGGTGTGCTGACTGCAGTTTGGCTATTTGTCAAGGACGCATTTTCTATTCTGGGGTAGCTTCACGTCCACATCACACTGACCCTCAGGTCTGGCAGCTGAGGTCAGCTTGGTTTTCTACTGGGCCAAGTGGGTAGATTGATACTGTATCCTGTGAATGCTCAGAGCTGTTTCTGCTTCATTAACCACAGGGGTGGATGGATTGACCTTTTGTCAGATTTGATACATTTGGTGGTAGGCTGGCTGGCATACCCTCTGCCCACTTGTGATGTGCTGTGCTGAAGTGAAAAAAATAATTGGAAAAAATACCAAGAGAACTAAAAGAAAACATCTTGGTGTAGGGGAGATACTTCTTAGTGTGTACACACACATATCATATACATGGCATACATATGCCACACATGCCTGTACTTGTACGCCAGTGTCCATACTGCTAACAGAGAAGATTAGTAAATTCGTTCTTCAAATATTTGCTTAACTGATTTGTCCCAGGTGCCATTCTGGGCTCTGGGGAGATGCTGATTAACAGGATAGAAAAAGCATTTGCCCTTGAGCAGTTTATGTTCTGTCCAAATCTCTAAAGGATATTCATTTTCACAGTGGTCTAAATACTTTTATTTAAAGGTATCTGTAAAGAAGAGTCAAGGCCTGGTATGATTTCTGAAGTTGTTTTTGCACCTATTTATGGCTTGTAGTCCATCTGATTCCAGCTTCATTATTCAATACCCAGGCATTTAAAATGTTGCTTAATTCTCTCTCAATACAAAGTTTATTCAGAAGAAGTTTAGTGTGAATTATATGCCTATCTGCTTTTGAATGGCCATATAATAACTGAGTGCTCCCTGTCCACATCTGACACGATTCATGAAGAGGGCTGGCTGACACAGCAGCAGTTCCTGCCAGGCAGTGTTCCTTTGGGGTGCTGGGTGAGGCTAGTCGAAGTGGGTGTGGCCTGTGGCTGTTTCCAGGGGTGCAGAGGACACCTGCAGTGACGGCTCAGACGCTTTTAGCATCCTGTGGGAACAGCCACTTGTTAAGCTGCCTTTAATTAAAACCTCACATTTTGTACTGCAAGTAAAGTATTAAGGACTTTGTGAAACAATTCAAGGTTAGTTAATAGGGACTGAAATTTTGTTGCTAAAAATCACGTAAGTTTGTTGCATATGTTTGCAAAAGGCAAGGCAGTAAATATTAGGCTGCAATGGTGTGTTCTTACCAGCATTCTTCTTTTTTTTTTTTCTTTTAATTGTTTTAATATTGGGCATCTGAAAATGACTGGTTAATTCTAACTAAATAGCAGGTAGTGTTAAATTCCTATGAGTTCTACATTTTTAAAGATTTTAGATTGTTAATCCTCTTTGGTTAAAAATAATAAATTTTTATTTGCTTGGCTTAACCTGTGAAGCTGGTGTGATCTCTTTGCAAATATTTCTCAGTTGCTCACAAGACATTTGTTTTGTTTGAGCTGTGAGCTTTCACAAGACCAGCGGCTCTTGGTAGTCACGTGTGTCTATCTTCTTTGCTTGTACAAGTAAATCTGGGGCACCTCTGTGGGTTATCTCTGGGCACATCTGTGTGCATCATTGTCTCTTACAGCTTCATCAAGTGCTGGATGAAGGGGTTGAAGTTTTGGTGGCAGGGTAGTATCTCTGTCCAGATAATGTTTGTGGCATCTTTCTGTTGTCCTGCTGTGGTGTGGGAGGGAAGGAACTGTGGTAGCCCGCTAGTCTCCCGTGCTGTGATTCCCTGGATGCATGTAAGCCTAGCAAAGATACTGGCACTCAGTTACCTTCATACTAAAAAAGAATGTTAGACAGCTTGGCCAGTCTTTTCATTTTGGGTGTTTGCATTAATATTTTGTCAACTCATGTATTTCTGAGTAACAAAATACTTACATATTTTCTACAAAATTCCAGTGCACCAACAGTTAAACTAAAGGAACAACTAACCATTGGGAGATAGTGTCTGTGGTTTGGGGGCCTTAGTACCATAGTGACCCCTGGGAGGCTGACCAAAGCTGGATATTTGAAGATGGCACAGCTGGAACTTGATCTTCTTAACATAAGCAGGAGGCGCACTTCTCCTTTGCCATGTTGCTCTGGTGCTCTCCCATGTGGATAAGACAGTAGGTCTGTATGTCAACAGCCTGTGTGGTGGTCCTGTGGGTGAGGAATGAAAATGCTGTGCCACCTGTTACAGCTTACGTCTGGATGGCCTCCCAGAGTCTCATATACCAATTGGTAGGACTTTTGGAAGTACCTGGATCATGGGCATGATACTTGATTGAGCCACTTGGTTGGTTGAACATAGTTCTGGGTGTGGCTGATGGATTTACTGAAGAGGGAACACTCTCTTGGTGTGGGTGGCACCAACCAATAGGTTTGCAGCCTGGGTGGAATAGAAAAGGAAGGAAGGAAGTCTTACTGCCTCCTCTGCCTGGCCTGCCATGGACTGTTTCTCCTCTCCATGCCCCTTTGCCTGCCCAGCTCTCCCTGCCTGCCCAGCTTTCCCACAGGCTCAAAGCTCTGGCTAGGTCCTGGGTACTATCCCTGGCTCTGACCAGGGGCTACAGGAAATACAGGAGGAGGCAGGCCCTTTTGCTGAAAGAGGGGTATGGTAAGAGGGAGAAATGAGATCGTTCTGCAACCTGAGAGAGCAGTGATTACTGTTGAAGAGGGCCTGGAACCTTCTGGGGAAGGGGATTCTGTCCTTGGCGTGCCTGCCTTGATCTGGCACCCTCCGCTGCTGCTGTGGGCCCTTGCTAGGTAGGTCTGCCTTGGCTGGTTCCCAACCTCAGAGCACTGAGACTAGCTCATGGGATGGGCCTGATGACCCTTCCCCCAACCATTACAGCTCTTTGGTTCTGTGACTAGAGTCCTCTGGGTCACACAGAACTATCGGTAATCAGAACCACTGACTTTTGCCTAAGCAAAGCTGTTAAGGAGCTTAGTTAACTTAATGAAAAAGAGCAAATGTGTATCAGGCTGTCAGGTAAGGTTTTTATGTATTGGAGGCATTTAGTCCTCCCTGTAGACCGGAAATGAATGTGCCCTGTTGACCCTATTGTGCAGGTGAAAACATGGGCAGGGAGAGAGCAACATGAGCCAGGAGGATTCCAGCCCAGCCCCTGTGCTTCTGGATCCTTGCTTACTAATGGCTGACTAAGGCTTGAGGCAAACAGTGCTGCAGCCTGACTGGCAGCTCCTATCCTCCATGTCAACAGCCTGTGTGGTGGGGTCCTGCACTCACAGCTGGTTTTCAAGGTGCCCCTTTTTTTCATAACTACCAATTAGAAGAGCAAAAAGTCAGATGAGTGGTAATGTCTGTAGAGTCTTCTGTAGACACACTCTGATTCTAAAGTATTGCATCTGGCTTTGTAAATTCAGTTGAAGAAAGACGCAGCTCATCAAGGAGCCAAGGCTAGAACTGCAGGCGCTGCTGATGCTGGCCTCCCGCTTGTGGGAGCTGAGCTCTATTTTGTTGTGGAGCTGGAGGCTTAAGTGGAGGAGACTACTGATAGGAAAACCCTGTGGCCTGTGGAGTTCTTGGAGAAAAACTCAGTGTCCTTCACAGCTAGTGAAATGCCTTTGCTTAGATGGTGGTGGGGCTCACTTTCTGGGCTGAGATTTTTCCTGTGACATGGAGGACAGGTATGGAAATGCATACGTTCTCTGGGGAGCCCAGGTTGCCAGGGGCACTGGCAGAGACTTGAACTTGTGGGGAATCCTGTCTGGTTTCCCCTCAGCTATCTTGGAGAGATGGAGTGTTGAGGGACAGTGGGGCTGCATGTCACTTCATCCATGGGTTTGAGAAATCCGGAGGCTTGGAGGGCCGGCCCAAAGTTTCTTGTGGGGTCATGTTCTGTGTGCTTGTTTGGATGTGTCTGGCTCTTATAAAGAGCAGTGATATTGCTGGTCACGCCTCCAGTCATATAACCAGCTTGCATGCTTACTTGAGTTTTCTTGTAGCTTTGTAACCTAAGACAAAATTTAGAGAGAGCTGTGGCTCAGAAGAATATGCCATCACTGTTTAACTCATGCATGTTGCCCTGTCGCCAGTTCTGTCTGCAGGGAGGCTTGCAGTGCTTTCCTTGCTCTGCTGTAGGCCAAGATATCAAGACCTGGCTTTCTACAAAATCAAGATGAAAGCCCCTATTTAAGGTCACTTTGGCTGAGTTTATGTCTTGCTTGCCTCCTTTTTGCTGATTTTGATGTGTTGTTGAAATATGGAGTACATGCTCCATAAACACCTTGAGGGCATGTCTCCTGTTTACTTCTGTCTCCTGCATAGAGAGATGGGGGAGGAACTTTGGGAGGGTGTTTCCCTTTGAGACCTATGGTACAGCTTTGGTGAAATGTTTCCTAAAGGCCAGCTGGGGCTCTAGTGGCTGAGAGATGCTAGATGAACAATGTGGCAGGTAAAGCATCTCTGGAGCATATGTCTGGCAGCGTTTCTGTTTCCTGCTATCTTAAGAGCATATTAAGCAGTGTTAATGTTAACTTCATGCCAAAATGTTGATGATTCAAATTGTGGCAGAGCTAGAATTCCAGGCTCATTGTCTGGCTCTTTGGGTTTTTTGTGTGCTGAATTTTGTGCCTGCATTTCTCCTCAGCAGGCCTAGTTTTGCACATATTTGACCGGCAGCCCCTATACCAGCCAGCCTGTGCATTTGGATGGCACCTATGTTCGGCCTCAGAGCATTGCCCAGTATGAAACTCACCTGAAAAACTTAGACGAGTTTGGCCAGCCTTGTCCAGGGTGTTAAGTACAACTACAGTCCTCACACCCCTGTGAACCACAAAGTTGGAGGAATAGAGCGTAGGTTGAGCAGTGGTAGAGTTCATACATCGCTGTAAATCTGGTTAAAAATCATAAAATTAGCAACCAAACCAATGTAACCACATTTATAGTCATCTGGAAACCAGTGAAAAGGGGAAAAGCCAGAGGCACCACTTCCCTAACTGCCCACAGACTGAGCCACAGCCTGTGCCTAGTGTTTACTCTTAGGCTTTTTTCTGTCAAAATCTGTTTATTTGAAATCCTGTGAATAGTGTTTATATTAGTGAGAAGGAATTGAGCATGAACTTGCATGGTTAGCTCATGGACACCCCCGGTGGGCTCACTGTGCAGACTTGCTGCCAGCACCATCTCTCCTTGTGCTCAGAGCACCTGTGCCAGCGAGGGACCCAGTGGTTAGGGGCTGTGGAGTTCTTGGAGGAGCCTCTGTGCAGGCTGTCCCCTGAGTATAATTGGTCACCTCTCCCACTTGCTGCCAAATGGCCTGTGTCATGTCACTAATACTATGTCTCTCTCCTGTCTGTACCCATACCATAAGCACTACTTGGAGAGATAATTTCACTACAGATCTCTCTGCCCACAGATGCCACCCACCTGGCGTGGACCTTCTTCACTGCTGTCATAGCCCTTGCAGCTTTCTTCTGCCCTTCTCTCCCTGGCTTAAGTGCTCAGGCTTTGAAGATACAGCCTCAGCCTGGACCCCAGGCTCCGCCATGGAGGCCTGGTCCCGGAAGCTGTGGTTGGGCTGTGGACTTTTCTAGACTTCTCATCAGAGACCAGAGGAGCCAGTGTAGTGCATCCTACCTCAGGACTGCCCCCTCCCCTTGTCCTAGGATCACAATTCAGTCCTCATCTGGTAGGGTTTTGGTTCTGTTTGCAGGGTAAAGGACAGGTTTTGAATGAGACGCATATCAGGTTCTAGACAGCGCTTGTATGCTGTTTTTTCCTTCAGTTCTGTAGCTGCACATCGTAGAAGGTGCTCTCACTAGTCCAACACTAGCCCTGGATAGAACGGGGAAGAGAAGCTTGCTGTGGCCCCCAGGCTGTGGTGGTCCGAAGACCTTGTGGCTGGAGTTTGCCCTTGTCCACCTCTGCATTCCATCCTCTCTGAGAACTTCTCTGGCACATGTTGCCTTATTCACCTTTCACTTAGCGAACAAGATACATATGGGAATCTCCTGTGTTATGCTGGAACACAGTTGTTATGAGTCATTGTGTACCATGTGGCTTTCTCCTGAGTTAGTGCCTGCCTCTGCTCACCTTCTGAATCAAGAGTACTGCCCTACAACCTGCGCCCTGCCAGTGCTGTGCAGAGCCCAAGTATATCTTGGATCCAGGTTATATCCTAAGTCCTGCTGTGGGATGAGCAGCTGTGGCTTGGTCACAGGTCCCCTCATACCCTTACCATGGGACCCCAATTTTAGAGTAACTTGCATAAGCCCTTGCATGTGTCTTGCTGCTTGCTGCTGCCTGTTCTCAAAAATGTTGGTCACTATTTGGCAGGCACCTAGTACTGGGCCCAATGTTGCAGGATCCCTGTCTAGATCTCTGTGGACTTCAAGCTCTAGAAAATTTTAAATGGAATTTAGAAAGTTAGCCTGGTTTGGAAGGGGTTTTGCTGTGACCCAGTAGGAACTAAGGGGCAGAAAAGGAGGGAGGCATGGCAGAGTCTTAGATAGGACCACTGTGCCTGAAGAGAAGCTCTTAGGGAAAAGACAAAGCTGTAGCCAGCAGCCATGGAGGCCTTTTGTGGTCTTCATCCTTTAGTGGAGGTCTTACTAATCTGTTTCTTGTAGTCATAAGTTTCTGAATCACTTTAGAACAGGATTTTGATTGCTCCACATGCTTATTTGTGCCTAATAAATTGCTGAGAGATACGATGTCTGGGAGGTAGATGGGACCTTGAGCCCCCGCAGCATCTCTCTCTGTTTGGGATTCTCGTTATACATTTATTTGGGGCTGTGGCCCACTTGTCACTGGGCCAGGGAATGGGATATGGCTGTGATAATTGCCCTGGAGCCTGCCCTCTTGAGGTGCACTTTTAGTGGGATGAGAGTGAGGCGGATCTGGAGAAGAGGCCATGTTGGGCCCTAACTATTGAAGGCAGGTGGGAAGTGACATCTCCAGGAAGTGCCCTTTGAGCTGAGTGATAAGGCAGAAGGGGCCTGGAGGAGGTAACCCAGGAGTGAGTTCAGCTGGGACATGAGGCAGGCCACAGCCAGAATTGGTAAGAAATTGTGTTACACTGTGGTTTTTGTCCTAGAGGATATGGAGTTGTTGGGTATGGATGGTAGGAGCACTTGCGGCTCTTGTACCTTTTTCCTGGAAGACAAATAGCAGATCTGTCTGCTGTGGTCATGTCTTTTTCTTACTCCAGCCACATCTGTTCCTCAGCAGCATTAAAGCTCTCAGTTGAAAAGGAAAGCAGAGCTCCCTGTTCTTGAGTGACTTTGCTGCTGCCATGTAGGGCATGCTTCAGAACACCAGCAGCCAGACTACACTTCTACTGAGATTCCTTGGAGGTGTCTTTGCTAAATGTCAGCCATTTGGCCTCATTTAAAATTGTTTTGAGATTAGGCTTAATATTAAAGTCTTACTAAAAAACAAAAAACAAGAACACACAAAAAACCACCATTCTAAAATTGAAATGTTAAAGGAAGAGTTATTTAACTCTTGGAAGATTACTACCTTCTACAAAAAGTGTTGACTTTGATTCAGCATCAGTACAAAAAAGGCCTGGTGTCTGTGTCTTAACCTGAGTTCAGACTTGAGCTGCTCTGCCCACCCTTGCCCCATAGGGATATAGGATGCTCTAAATTCTTTTGGTGATTTTTGTAGCACAACAGAATCTGTTTAAGAGGCCCACATTCTCTGTCCCCCTGCTAGTCTTGTGTAGTTGATAGTGAATGACAATCTTAGCCACATGGGGCAGGGAGGAAGATGGGTAAGGACACAGGGAATGGGTAGAGGGATTGGGCACAGGATTCTGAAGAGGAGGGAAGAGATGAGGTAGTAGGGCAGAAGAGGAAGGGCTGAGAGGCATAGGGAATGGCCTAGTAGGTGGATGGAGGTTGAGGTGCACGCACAGGGCCAGGGGAGAGGCCTGGCAAGTGCCTTTGGAGTGCTAGAACTCTCCTTACCTCCCTGGCTGCAGCACCTTGGGGCCCCAAACCAGGGTATGGGTTCAACTCCTGAAGCAACCTCCTGCTGGTTGTGTGAGGTTGGCTGATCACTTGTCCTCTTGTGCTTTGGTTTCCTCAGTTGTGCAGTCAGGCTGGTCCTAGGACTTGCACCCTAGGTGGAACTGGAGGAGCTCAATGCTTGGTAAAGCCCTTTTACTGGTGCTGACCCATGTGAGGACTGTGCATATGTAAAGGAGGTGTATTTCTTGAGTGGGTACTTGTGTGGATTACAGTGGTAAGAGAGGCCAGCTTGTCTGGCCAGAGGGAAGACAAAAGAATGCTAGAATAATGAAGGTAGAAATTGGTGTGACTGGAGAAAGAAAAGCAATGCCTGTGGTCCAGGCATTTGGGGGAACCAGCTGTGGGTAATTCTTTGTGCCCCTGAAGGTTAGGGGTACTTATAGAGAAGTGAGATAATGAACCTCCCCCCCC
>NDGM010588955.1:0-13627 GCA_002564305.1 Octomys mimax
AATTCTGTTATTTGAATATTACAGGTGTGTAAACTCAGCAAAGTATTCCAAAAGAGTCCAGTATATGCCCATTCTTTTTCAGAGTGGCTGGAGGCACAGGCAGGTGGAGACACAGATCTGGGGTCACACAGCTGGGAAGAGCTGGCTCCTTACTGCAAGCACATGCCCATCAGCTTCCTGTCTCCATGGTGGCGTCCTAGGGCCTGGCTAGTGGGCTGGTTCAGCTGTCCTCCTCCAAGGCCCTGCGGGACTGAGGGAGGTTCCTCCCCCTTGAATCCAGGCCACTGCCAGTCACGAAATAGTTCACAGATGACCAGGCAGGCCTGCCTGAGAAGGGAGGGGGCTCTCTGACCTCACACTGGGACCATATGTCACCTCTCCTGGCCACCCAGCGGGTGTGGAGCCATCTGGGTCCATCACTGGACTGGAAGGAAGAAGCCCAGGGACCCAGAGCCTTAGCCCCAGCCGGGCCAGGAGAAGGTGGGGGTGGGGAGTGTCCTGGCTGGGGCCGGGGTCCACCTGGAGTTTGGCGTTATTTCTGGGTCAGGGCAGGGAGAGGAAGTCCAGGGAGAGAGTGGCTCCGGGCCTGGCCATCTGGGCTGAAATGTAGGCTGCTAGGGTGGGAGGGAATAAGAAAGGGCCAGGCAGGGACTGCAGGGAGGGTCCCAGGATCTCCTGGGCCACAGGATGGGAGCCCTGAGTGTGGGGCAGCAGATGTTCTAGATGGGGAGGCCTGGGCCACTGCGGGGAGAGCGAGCCTAAGCTTCTGCATTCGTGTCCCCAGGTGGAGCCCTGGCTTGGTCTCACCCCCACAGATAGCCTTGTGGCGGTCCCGCCCTCCGAGTCTTCAGGCGGCGATGCTGCCCTGCCTTGACCGGTCTGCCCAGGTCAGGGTGCAGGCACCCCGTACAGCCTGGGGGAATGACATGCAATCCCCACTTGCTGTGACTTAGGCCAGCCCTCCAGGTAAGGGCTGTCTTGTGGGGTCTCAGAGTCCCTACAGCCATTGATTTTTCTCACAGTTCCATCTACCTCTGATGTTCCAGGGTTTTCTGACACAGTGTAGACATGTAGGAGGGACATGCTTCCTCTTTTCTGGCCTTCTGGAGAACCGGAAGGGGCACATAAGTAGGTTGGGGGCCCAGGACATTAGTAGATCATGACGGAATGTAGCAGAGCTGCCCTGTCTCCACCTAGTGTGTAGAAACCGGGGCCCAGAGATGCCACATTGACCCCCATCCTGCCACCCACTGATTCACCTTCTGTGCCTTCCAGCCTTGGCCTCTCCCCAGGGCTCCGCCCTACCAGCCCAGGGTCAGGCAGCTTGTTCTAGAAAGCGCTGTGCACTCCCTGGGGTTCTTCTTGTGTGTGTTCCAGTGTCCATGCTTGATTGGTCCCCGTTGTACCCGTGCTAAGAGGGACAGAGCCATTCAAACCTGGGGTCATCTTGGCCCTGCCTTGGCCATTTTCTGCAAAGGTTGTCATTGAGTTTGTGGCTGGTTTCGGGAGGAGGGCGTGAGGTGCTGGGTGACTGGCTGGCCTCGATTGCTTGCCACTGAGACTTCCACAGAGTGGATGGAGCTGGGCTCCAGTCTCCTCACCTACCCAGTGAGATCCGGTTCCTGGTCCAGGATCATTCCAGGATAGAATGTGTCTGTAGGAAGCTGTCATTGCCTGCCAGACAGGCCACCTCCGGGGGTGGGGGTGGGGCAGAGGCTGTGACCTTCTCCATGAGTGCCCAGCACCCCCATTCATGCCCTTTCCCGGGCATGTATGCATTCGGAGATGTAGACAGCCTGCCAGGCGGATGTGTGCAGTGCTGCCTTGCTGGGGACTTCCCCTGGTCATTGCCGCCCACCCTTGTCCAGACAGGAAACCTGACAGGTCTGAGCCCTCCAGACACCCATTGTGTGTGCTCTGTTTCCCCTGTCAGGTCCCCCATAACCTCCTCCTGTCCTTTGACAAAGCTGGCTCTTAAGGGAAGGTCTAGACTGTTGCCCCTCCCCCAACCTTGAGTCCTACTCAGCCTTGTGACCTGTATCCTTTCCAGGGCGCTGGGCCCGAGGCCTAACTCCCAGGAAAGCTCTGTGACTTTAGGGAGTACACCCTCCTTCTGTCTACAATGTTTTTGTAAAAAGAAAAAACCATCTGCCTGTTAGAACAGTCATGAATTAAATGAGATAACACATGTGGGGAATGTGCTCAGGATCTGATCCACCGAGCATAGAAAGCAGTCAGCTAGCATTGTTGCATTAAATCTGTCCTCCACATGCAAACAAGCCTCAGGTCCATGGGCTTCGGGTCCAGCAGGCTTAGATTTCTGGGGCTCCTCCATGGATGAGCGTCTGTCCTCCCTGGGTGAATCTGGTGGCTGAAGATACCTGGTTGTTGATGGTGATGTTTTTCTTCTGCACAAAATGGTCCCTTGATGAAGGCCAAGCCCTGTGCTTTGTGTACCAAGGAAGAAGTAGGCAATCTGCCTAACACTTGCGGAAAAACTGCTTTATGGGCAGATTAAGGCTTTTCTTTTTTCTTTTTTTCATTTATGTATTTGGTACAGGGTCTCACTCTGCATATTGGAATCGTAGTGATCCTCCTGTTTTCAGCCTCCCCAGCGATGGGATTTCAGGTGTGAGCCCTCAGTTGGTCGCTGGCTTGGTGTGCTCCAGGGGCGGGGCCCGCAGGGCATGTGGGACCAGGGATGGAACCCTGGTGCCTACATTTGCCAAAGCAGGTGCTTAGTCCGCTGAGCTAGCTTGTTGGCCCGAAATTAAGGCTTTTCAAATTTTTGCCATGTGCTTCTTATTCCTCCTTCCTCACCAGCATCAAACCTGACACTAAGACTCAGGACTACATGGAACTGCTTGTCTTGGCGCTGGCTCGGCTCACGGTGTGCTCGGAATTTCAGCCTAGCTCCAAAACCACCCCACCTCCTTCCCATGCCAGGGTCATTCTCCTGTTACACTGCTGGTTTTCTGCACAGAGGGGAATTCTTCAGGGAGCTCTTGCCCTGGTTTCCCCTAGAGCTTGGTGTCTGCTGCTCTACTAACAGTTGAAGGCAGAGGTGGGAAAGAGCCTTTGGAGGCTGGAGCAGGGCGCTGGGGTCCAGTGAGTGCTGTGCGATGGTGTGACACTACCTTCAGAGACTTCTGGGGGTGGGGTAAAGGCCGTGTGGTGGGATGAGATCTGATTTATGGAGCCCTAGTTCCCTGCCTGGCATTTACTAAACGGGCACATTGCAGGCTCCATCCAGACCCCAAAGTCAGTTGGAGTTTCTCAGAGTTGGGGGAAATCTCAGGAATATGCCAGTTTCATGAGCCGGGTGCTTTTGGGGCTGCAGCCTTGACCCCTTTCCTAAGCAGTCCAGGGAAAGCTAGGAGCTGGGGGTCTCTCTGGATGTGGGATAGATAGGAAAGCAAGCCCAGACTTAGCTCACAGGCCCACTGAGGCATGGATCAGGTTAAAGGGGCCCATGGAAGTTGAATCTGTCTGAGGCAGTTGGGGAGCTGCTCCCTCGGCACGTGGGAGGGGGCCTGTGTCAGTCACAGGGAGCATTTTCAGGAGCCCTTCCCCCAGCCTAGTCTGTCTCCAGATGGGGAGCTGCTGTTCTGAGGGAGGAGGCCAAGGGGTTCCTGTTCTCAGGCGGAGCTGGGTGGTTGGAGGGGGGTGGCCTGCTCCTAGCAGGATTGATTCCAGATGCTCTGCAGGGTGCGTGGGGAGCAGCCTTTTGTCTGCTTGTCTGCTCCAGGGTCCCAGCCAGGAAGAGGAACTGGGCACTGAGGCTCCTTCTCCTCTCTTAGCTCTTCCCCTGCCACCTTCCTGCACAGCCACACCCCAGCAACCCTCCTCTTCCCTCTCCTCCTCCACACCCACCAAGCCCTTGGTGATGCGCTGAACTATGATAGCAATGGTGACTCTTGTTCCAAGGCCAGGTATGCAAGAATTTCCTCCATTCACTCACTGACCCACTTCCCTGCAAGAGCCAGAGAGGCTGGGATCCATATCCTCTCCTTGTAGGCAAAGAAACTGAGCCATGGAGAAGAGCTTAGGAGAGACCAGGCTATGGGACCCAGCCACACACAGAGGAGCTCCAGAGCCTGGGCTCTGCCTACTCTTCCCTTCCTCACTTCCACACCCCCAAGACCCCTGGTCCCCACCATTCTTAGAGAGGGCAGTGAGCCTCTTGTTCGAAGGGAGCAGGAGATTCTTGCTTTTGGAAGCAAACTGGGCCAGCTAAACTCCAGGCCCTGGAGGTAGACAGCTGGGCCACCTGGGGGTCTCACCACTCCTCAGACTGGTGGCCCTGGCTGTGGGTATTATTCGACAGTGGGAGTGTCAAGGTACAGCGGCTCGGGGTCCTTTTCTCACCCCACCTTTGTAGAGGTGTACAGCTGATTTTGGGGGCCTTGGCTAGAGGAGGAGGCCTTCTATGAAAGCCCAAGGCTTGGCTTGGAATTGAGCTAATGGGTACAACCCCCTCCCCCAAGACTCAGAGCAGCGCTTAGCCCAGAGCTGGCTACCCGTGTCCTGAGGCACTCATGTTTTCCATCTTCCCAGTGGACAGGCCTAAGAGAGTGAAGGTCTTTAGAGGATGAACACCCTGGCATCCTCCAAGCCTCTCCTCTGCCTCTCCTGTGAAGGCAGGGGCTCCTTTAGACCTGGGGGCCTGCCTCCAGGTTGAGGCGCCTAGGAAGGGGCTTCCCCTGTGAAGAGCAAAACCTGGCCTGGATTCCTGCCCACCCCCTCGAGGGCCCACCTTTCCAGCTGTTCTGGAGGGAAACACAAGATGTGAAGAGCCCAACCCAGGTCTCTCAGTGGCATCCTGATAGCTCCAGTCTCAGTTGCCTTGCCTAGACCACTTTCTTTTCTTTCTTTTTCTTTTTCTTTCTTTCTTTCTTTCTTTTTGGTGGAACCGGGGATTAAACTCAGGCCCTTGTGCTTACCAGGGAAGTGCTTATTCTACTGAGCCATCTCCCCAGCCCTGGACCACTTTCTGTAGGTGACCCAAGTGAGACAGACACCTGCTCCAGGGCCTCAGTTCCCCTTTCTGTAGTTGAGAGAATGGAGCTCAGGTAGGTGGTTGTCTTAATAACTTAGAAATAAATGCTGATTGGAAGAAAAAGGAGATCACCGAGGACCAGGACATTCTAGGAGGGAGGAGGGCTGTGGGCCTAAAAGAACAGACTGAGGCCAGGTGGAAAAAAAGGAGGCAGGAGGGTCCATCCTGCTGGGCACACAGCAACAGGAAGTGAGCTCTAGCGGCGCGGGGGAGGGGGTGCTGTAGAGGAGAGGCAAGCATGGCTGGGGGCGCAGATTTTTGGAGCTCCTCATACCAAAGAAATATGTTCAGATTTGAAGCCATCGACCTCTGGGAGCCATGGAAAGTGCTTGAGTTGGGAGTGCGTGGCTTGGAGGAAGCTTTGCGGCAGGCTTACTGGCGGGGTTGACACGTGCCCTTTTCCGAGCCGAAGTTTCTGGTCCTGCAATGGCAGAAGTTGCTCCGCTGTGCCCCAGGCCTGCCAGAGCTATGGGAAATGCCCAGTGGGAAGACGAAGTTTCGTGTGTGTGTGGAGGTTCATTTGGGGGAAGTGTCTGGATCAAAAAGAGCAGAGTGTCTCGCTTTGGCAAAGCTCTCCAGATGCAAAGATGTCTTTAAAACGTAAGCATAGGCCAGTATCCTGAGGAAAGGTGGAGGCGTTCCACCCTGTGGGCCTGAAGGGCTGCTGGCCCCGCTGTTTATTTTGCCCCTAGGGAGCTTGGGGAGGCTGGGGTCTGTAACATCCCAGTTGAAGGGACTGTTCGGGAAGCAAGGTGCAGGCAGGCCTCAGGTGCACATGCAGGTGCACCTGTCCTCTCGGTGGGGTGTCGCATGCGCCTAGACCAGGAGCTCTCAGGCTGGGAATGGGGTACAGGATCTCTTGGGGGGTCCCGCCTGGGGAGGGGAACACTCCCGATCACCTCACCCTGTGGACTCCAGGCCGGGATTTCTCCCGCACTGACTTTCCGGCCGGTGCCAGCCCGGCCTCCCGGTCCCGGGCCCCCGTCGCGGGGCCGGCTGCTCGGGGGCGGGGCGGGGCGGGGAGGCAGGGGAGGAGTTTGGGCGACTTTGTGGGGCAGCCGGGGCTTCAGCCGCCACCGAACAGCGGCTGAGCGCAGCAGAGCGTGGGCCCCCGCCGGGCTGTCCGGAGCGGCCGATGGGGCCCGTGTGAGTGTGCCCAGGCCCAGCCCGGTGCTCGGCGGGCGGCAGCATGTCCGCGGGCGGCAACGCCAGGAAGAGCACCGGGAGGTCCTCCTACTACTATCGGCTGCTGAGGCGGCCCCGGCTGCAGCGACAGAGGAGCCGCTCCCGCAGCCGGACCCGGCCTGCCAGGGGTAGGCACCTCCCCAACCCCAGATCCCTGGGCCCTTCTTAGTACCACTTCGACACCTGATGCCCTGGGGACCCAGGGACCTTCTGGCTCCGGAGCTCTTTCTGTATCCGCCTGACCCCTCAGCTGTACCTTCTCCCTCGTCCTTGCCTCTTGGGGAAACAGAGGCTCTAAGGTTTCCCCCGTATCCTAGGGACAGGGGAGCTGGAATCCATATTCTCTTCCAATGCAGATCAGATCTTCTAATGCTGTGGTGCCTCAGTTTACCTAGCATCCTTCCCGCACCCTGCCATCTGTGCTCTGGCCTCTTGACCAGCTCAGTGACCCTCTGAACACCTCTTTCCAGGGCTTAGCAGCTCCCTGACGTCGTGGGTGGAGGGGGCAGGTGCTGGGCTTTGGCCAAGTACCCCGGCTTGCAGAGATCTGCTCAGGATGCCCACAGTGGCCCCTGAAAAGGGTTCTTTCTCTTTCAAGCACAGGCAGACTGGACAAGGAGGAGGGGGAGGTGTGCACCGCATTTTCTCTTTCCAGTAACAGGATCCTCAGCTGGGAAGGCTGCGATCCAGGAGCCGCCTTGGGCCCCTGAGGCCTGGGCTTCCTTCCGTGGCTGGGTTGGAGGGTAGGTGAAGGCCTTGGAAGGGGATGGCTGGGATGGCTGAAACCCTGAAGAGGCTTGGCCCGCTGGAGGTGCAGTGGAGTGGGACCCGAGCACCATAAAGCTGTCGGGAAGGGGAAGGCTGGCTCCTTGCAGGGTCGCAGAGGGATGGTGGTTTAAGCAAATGCCATGCAGGGAATCTGCCAGGGTCTCACTGGTTGGCCCTGGGGTTTTGTGCTCTTCTGAGTGTGAGAGCCAGCAAAGCTGCAGGCAGTAAGCACTGCTTTGCTTTCCTCCCCAGAGTGGGGAAAACTTTTAGCACATCAGGTCGCAGTAGTGATGTGTAGGGCTTCCTCAAGAAGCAGTGAGTTTCCTGTGCACAGAGGAGTTCAAGTTGAGGCTGGTGGTGTATGTTCAAGTTGGGCACAGGTGTATGCCGGAAGTTCAGTTTCTGCGGATTTCTCAGAGCCTGTGATTCCCCCCATGCCTTGCCTTTCCTGAAAAGGCCCCTGGCTGCTCCAGCCCTCAGGGTTCCTCTGGGAGACCCGAGGCCTAGATCGTGCAGATACCTCATGGATCAGGGGCCTGTCCTGCAGTCAGCCTGCCTGTCCCTCTGCAATGCTCTCCATGACCTTTCTGGCTTTCCACCTCTTGGTGCTTCCATCCTTGGCTGTTGAGGCCCAGGGAGGACAGGAACACCCCCTTCCTGCTCAGCTGATTGGGCAGGGGACGATCAATGTGTCAGGCTGTCCTCTCAGCCCAGCTCCCAGGCTTGGTGTCTCAGCCTTAAAGGAGTTCACAGCCTGCTGGGACTGAGTAGAAATCTGTCCCAGAATAGAAGTACTACCTTGGGAAATCAGTGAGGGCTCCATGGAGGAGATGACGTTTGGACTGTGTCCCTTAAGATGGGTCTCCCTTGGCAGAAGGCATGACTGAGTTAGGTCTGGGTTCAAGTCCACCTTGGCAGAAAACTATCTCCAGTCCCCGGGGAGCACGTGGAAGTCAATGGCAGCAGGGTTGTACACAGAGAGCTGGAAGCCTGCGCCAGAGGCTCGGGCCACAGTCGAGTGTGGATTGTTCTAACAGTCCGAGCGAAAGAGGAGGAAAAGGAAAAGGTACTGGGTGTTGCACACAGTCATCCTGCTGAGGAGGAGGACACAGGGTCGGGGGCAATAGGAGGAGCTGTGAAAGGGCTGTTGGTATAGGAGTCTGGACTGCAGCAGGGGTGTGGGGTGGAGGCGGTGGCCCCTGCCCACTACAGCCCTCCTTCTCCTAAACCCACAGCACTGTCTTCTGTCCCAGCACTTCCCAGGTTGGGCCCCGCTGCGGGTTGCCATCCTGTCAACCCGTGAGCCAGTTCCTTCTGACTTTGGGATCCAGGGGCGTTTGGTCCCAAGGTGGAGGTAGCAGACCCTACAGAAAGGGGTGGTGCCCAGCACCCCAACCTGGGTCAAGCCCTCGACCACACCCTTGCTGGCCTCTGTTACTAGCAAGGAAAGAAAATGGCCAGAAACCCAGTCTGCGTGTGCTCAGAAATAGGGGAGGAGCAGCTGGCAGCAGGGAGCTGTAGGTGATCTGTAGGCCCCCTGCTCCCTGCCTCCCCAGCCCTCTCTGAGTGGGGTCTTGCTGCCTACCTGAGAGCAGGGCTTTGTCCCTGCCCTAGCTGCCACTAGGGATGGTGCCCATAGCCTTCCAGGTTGACCCGTGTGGGACACAGCAAGGTACTTGCTTTCTCTGGGACTCAGTTTCCACATCTGAAGAGAAGAGTGAATGCCAAAACCTGCAGCTGAGTGCCAAGCTTGGTGAAAACCAGAGGTAGGGGAGAGACAGCGACCCTTGGATGGCAAGGGGCCTCTTCTACTTGAAGCCTGGGGATAACCCACCGGGGTGGTAGAGGGATCTTGTCCCCAGAAGGGTGTCACCGCCCAGAGTTCTCCCTGCACCAGCGTGAAGAAAGGCTTCTTCTCTATCCCTGGATAAAGTCGTGACCCATTTGTTCTCTCGGGACACATAGCACCTACTGTGTACAGCAGCACACATGCTCCCAGCCTGTGCCCAGCCCCCTTTGGTTGGGGGAGCCTGCTTGTTGGGGTATACAGGGGCAGGACCCTTCCTGGAGGTGAAGCAGTGGTTAGTGGAGATGGGCCTACTCCCTGCTCAGCCATGATCTGGCAGGTTCTGTGGTTCTGGGAATATCCAGGGCCTCAGTCTCCTCATCTGTCAAGTGGAACTGATGCTGCTCAGCTTTGAATGTGCAAGGAAACCCTTGGAATGCCCACGCCCATTCTTTATCCAAGTTTCCAGGGTTCACCTTATGCCAGGCCCTGTTGGGGTGCTGGGGGTTTGATGGGTGCTTTTTTTCTGAGATGGGCAGTGCTTCCTCCATGCCCACATATACCACTGTCCATAGCCCTCTGACTTGCCAGCTTTTTGGCCCCAACCCCACCTAAGCTTCTTTCTTTCTGGGGTCTCTTGGAGTCTGGGGGGATGGTCTCAGGAGGGAGCTCCAGGAGTCCCCACTAGACTTTGAAGAATGAAGCCACACTGTCGTACCCCGGAGGGCTGGAGCTGAACTAGGTTCATGTCCCTTCCCAGGGCACAGAACATGACAGTTCCAGCCATGGGTGTCCACATGGGGACACATTGAGGGGCAGTGATTTGTCCAAGGCCACCTCACGGAGCTGGCTATGGGACCTAAGGCTGCTGTCTTCCTGGATGGCAACATAGTCAGGGAGATGGATTGACCAAGCAGGTGCTAACTGGAGCAACGGTTGGGGGAGGTCCCTGGTGTCTCCTTAGTGGGTGTTGGGGGCTGGCTTCTCCAGAGGGCCTTGGCCCCTGAGCCATGCTGAGAGGCCCTGGGGCAACCACATGGACCCCTGAGCTGGGCAGGCCTGACACAGGCTGAGGTTGGGGCTGGTTGTATTGTGCGGTCCCCTAGTCCCCTAATGTCCCCCCAAGGGGCCCATGGTGTAGTTCTGCCTCTGAGTTGGAGATCACTAAAACCATCTTTGTCACCTTGTTCTTCCCACTGTCTCCAGGCCTCTCTCATCCTTACATCCCTTAGGGTCTGGGAAGCTCATTCCTTTGATGGAGTGTAATAAGGGTAAAAATGATGCCTACTTGCTTTGGCTCAAGTTCCTGCTCAGCTCCCAGCATCACTCAGAACTTGTCTCATTAAATGCTCAGAACAATGCTGTGAGATGCTGTGCTATCCTCATCTCATAGGAGGAAAGTCTGTAGCCCAGAGAGCAAGAGCCTTGCCTAGAGTCACACGGCTCCAAATCGGTGGAGCACTGTTCTGCCCAACTCCAGGTGGCGAGCTCTGCCTTGCTGTCCCATGATCAGGCAGAGCTTGACATCAGGCCTTGGCTTGGTGGGGCCTCCTCCCTCCTCCTGTATGATTTGCACAGTCAGCGACTCTGGTGTATGTTCATGGCCATCATCTTCTAAATTGAGGCTCTAACTTGGGAGGGAGCCAGAGGAATGACCCTGTTAGCATCTGTAGGGAACCATTCCTCCTGGTTGGCTCCTCTCCCTGCCTGGGATTGCTCGGGTGGGGGGGCTCCTCTCCCCCTGAGCTAGCCCCTTTGCCTGACTGTGTCCCCTGCTTCTTCCCTAAGTCCGTGGGAGCAGGCCAGCCTGAGGCCCATTCGCTAGAGTTCTCTAGGTTGTGGAGGGGGACTGGGGGCCAGTTAATCTGCTGGAATGTCAGCCTCTTGGCCTTCCTGGCCCATCATCCTCACCTTTAATAAGAAGATAATAGCTGCCCTTCACCCTGTGCCCAGGGCTCCTGATAATCTCACAGCTCTCTTCATAAGCCAGGCCTCCTTGAGGGAGCCGCCTCCCTCGATCATTATCCCTTTTGCCAACTGAGGATGCAGCATGGAGCTGCTGAGACGGGGTTGCATCAGGGTGCTAGGTGGGGTGTGAGGCCAGCGCTGAGGCTGCTGGGCTCCAGAGCTCAGAGCTGTACTCGGAAGCCCAGCGCCCCTTCTACCTTCTGTTGGCGCAACTTAGAGTGCCAGATAGACCAGGCTGTGCCCCGGACGTCGGTGATCGGGTTGAACACAGGGTGCTGAGGGATCCATCTCTGCCCCCTTTAGTTCTGTACTTCCTGAGGCCTGGTGGTATCAGAAGGGGCTGGACACCTGCTTTGCTCAGCTGCCTCGAAAGCAGTTGGAGGGCTTGGTACCTGTGGTCTCTCGTAGCTCCAGTACCCGGAGCCCACTGTTCTCTTTGACAGCTGGGGACACTGAGGTCTTCAGAGCCAGGGCCTGAGGTTACCTAAAGATGCAAATGAGAGACTTCGCATCCTGTCTCAATACTGGTTCTGTTTATCGCTTTTACCTAAGATTAGCCTAGATGGGGAAACTGAGGCAACCAGACTCCCCGTGAGGTCTTCCGGGGTTGGGGAGAATGGCGCTGGATCTCCCGAGTAAGTTGATACAAATGTGCTCACATCCTGGATTGCATATGTGTTTTGCTTTAGAAACGACATGAAGCCTTTTGGCTATTTTTAAAAGAAAAGCAATGCTGTGATATTTCCCCAGCACCTTCCTCTCGGGGCCACTTGGTTAAATGTCAGGAAAGGGAGAGTATTTCCTGGTCAGGAACATTCAGAGCTTGCTGGAAGCTGAAGTTTTGTTTTCCGTTAGGTAGGTATTGGGGGAGCGAGCTCCTGCTCCCCTCCGCTCTCTCTTCCCAGGAAGGGAAGGTTGTGGCTGACAGTTGCCGGGAGGGGCATCGGAGAGTGAGCATCGAGATGCCCGTGTGTCAGGTGCCCACTCTAGGAGTGGCGGGGTGGTTATTTTTAGCTATCCCCATCCAATAGAGGCATTTCAGCGTTTGTTCAATATTTAATTATCCATCTGAAATTGGCCCACGTGGCCTGGAGTTTGGAAGCAGCTCCTGGTGCTGTGATTTCCTCTGATTGCATAAATAGGGAAGCAAGGGGACTCTCAATAGCCCTCCAAATAATAATAATGGGAAAACAAAGTCGACTCCATGCTTGGAACAGATGGGCTTGCTTCCTCGGTCTAGACGGGTCCCCTGTATAGGAGCAGAGACGGGTTCACGAGGACACCCATGACACCCTGGACTGGCAGCCTGTGTGGTCTGTGCAGCTGCCTGGGTTTATTTGGGATGGGTTCCCCCCTGTGCCAGGTTTCTGTGTTGACTTTGACAGCTTCTGGGTACCCAAGCTGTGGATTGGGGATTTTGCTCTTGGAAGTCTTGTTAGCTTTTATTTCCCTCTTCTCTCCTCCTGACAGACAGGCGAGGGCTGCCGGCACCTGGGCCGTGTGATTTCTTTCTCTGTGGCCCTTGTCAGTGATGCGCCAGCACAACTGTGAAATGAAACAGGCAGAGCCCATGCGGGGACACAGAGGGATGCGTGCCTCTGCCCTTCTCTGCAGAGCCCCTGGCCATGGAGGTGACAGAGGGGAGGAAAGAAACGGCCAAGGGAAGCCTGGACATCAGGCATTTTGGTGGCCTGCTTGGAACAGGAGGGGGTGGGGCTTGGGTGTAAGACATAAGAAACAGATAAATGGGCAATGTGGAATATTCTGAGAAAAAACTAATTTTCTATCCTTTATGCCTCTGTTCTGGGGCCATGGAATCTGGTCTGGGCTATGGCCAAGGTGGGGGGTCCTACCTGGGCCACAAAAAGTACAGGATCCCAGACAAGTCCCTGAATATCTCTGCGCTCCGAAACACCCCTGACAGAGACAACACAGAGTGGGAGGTGAATTGCCGTGATCATTTATTCATCCAAAGCCTGAGGGGCTCGTCACAGATCTATTTGGGCTGCTCTAGAAGGGCATGTGGTGCCTGTAGGAATTGCAGCCACCCGGCTGGCACCCCTTCCCCCACAGGTTGCTGCTATGCGTTGTGGCTGGTACTTGTTCAGACAGCGAGGCTTTAGCGAAGCAAGTGCTGGGCCGGGGCTGGCATGGAGGATGTAGCCAGCCCTTGTCCAGCAGAGCACCAAATTCAAGGAAGGTCTTGTAATTGAGTTAGCAGATGGTATGAAAGGCAAGCAGGACCTGAATGACAAGCCAAGAAGTACGGACTTCTCACGCCCCTCCTAGGACACAGGGAAATAGAAGAAGGATTTTTTTTTTTTTAGAGGAAGGATTTTGAAGGGAAATAGAAGTATCAGCAACATAACGGTGACAACTTCTGATTCTTGAGTACTCACACAGTAGCAGGTGTTATGAGCCCTTGCCATGGCACTGTCTTTATCCTCAGACACTTTTATCAGTTCCATTTTGCAGATGAGAAAACTGAGATTCCCACTGACTCAGTGGCTGGTTTCCTATCCGCCAGCTGCAGTGGCAGCTCTAGGACAGGTTAGTCTTCCCTATGCTTTCCAGAGCTGGCTTGGCACTCAGCAAGCCAGAGTGGCCAGGAGAAGGAGACAGGGAGGCTAGACTGGGTGTTGGTGGTCACTTGGGTCAGAGGCTCTGTGTCTGAGCTGGCACACAATTGGGAGAGTGGAGGGCCTCTCAGGTGGTGTCCTGCAGGAGCCAGAGGGGCTGCGGTCTTGGAAGCGGGGCAGGAAGGAGGTCATTCACCCTCGGATGCTGGGAGGTATGGACAGGAGGGGGCCACAGGGAAGAGGCTGTAGGCTCCCACAGGGACCAGTGTTGGTCTCCTGCCA
>NDGM010589043.1:0-10632 GCA_002564305.1 Octomys mimax
ATTGAACACAGGTCCTTGTGCTTGCCAGGGAAGTGCTTATTCCACTGAGCCATCTCTCCAGCCCCTAGACAACCCAGTTTTAAATTTGCAAATGACTAACATAGACATTTTTTCAAGAATGATATACAAATATCGATACACTCATGAACAGAGGTTCCACAGCATCAGCCATTAAAAAAACTGTAGATCAAAACCACAGTGGTTTACCACCTACAAAGATGGCTCTAATAAGGAGGCCAACTGCAACAGTTGGTGGCAACATGCATACACTGGGATCCTCAGCAGTTTTGGAGAGAACGAAAATAGTGTAGCCACATAGAAGGCAGTTCGGTACTTTCTTCAAAAGTCAGACAGAGACTTACATATTGTCCATCAATTTGACCTTAATATCTATCTAAAAGAATTTTAAAAGTATTCTCAAAAAATGTATAGGTAACTGTTCATACTATTACTCATAGGGCCAAAAAAATAGCAATTCAAATGTCCATTAATGGATGAGTGGATAAGGAAACTGTAGCATACCCATCTAGTGTAATATTATTCAGCTCTAAATATTACTAATGTATAAATATGTAACACCACATGGATAGACCTTGAAAACACCATACTAAGTGAAGAGCATCCATCATAAAATGTCACCTATTTCTGAAATGTCCAGAAATAACAAATTAGAGAAGACCCAAAAGTGATTCTGGTAGGCTCGTGGTTTCTAACACCCAAAAAGAGGGGAAAGCAAACACGAATGAGTATGGAATTTCTTCTGGGCTGATGAGAATGCTCTAGAATGAATACTGCTGATGGTTTCATGACTTTGTAAGTTTACTTAAAGTCATTGAATGTATACTTTTAAAGGCAAAACACTTGGTATGAATTATATTTAAAGCTCTTATAGAATAGATGTAGATTCCTGAATGCTGCTGGACATGTATGTGATATGCCATGCCTCCTTCTCTTCTTTCTTGCTCCATTGTGCTTCTTGCAAGGACATCCTGGACTGCTGGTCTCTAAGAGTCTTTACCTGAGACATCACCTTATTGAACTGGGAAACCACATTTATATTGTCGTGTCAATTGTAATTTCCCAATGTGGTGACATCTCTTTGGCTTTAGCATAACCTTTGTGATTTAGAGGTAAGTTTCTTAGCTAGAAATCATCAATAGATTCTGTGCATTTTGCCTAGTTATACCCACAGAAGATGTCATACACCCAGCCAGATCCAGAGCCAGGGACCTGCCTACCCTGAGCCTGTGAAAATCCACATTTCCTAGATTTCCTTCCTCCTCTACTTCTAGTCTCCTCTTTCAGGACCCTTCTTGATTGCATCCAGAGGCGTGGCCAGGGGACAAGTGATGGTGAGAGGGTCAGTGAGGACTCTGTCTGAAAATGCATGTGTTGTGACCCAGAATGAAAAGAAATACTACTAAAAATAAGCTTCTGGCTTTCCCCAGCTCACTGGATGAGGAAGGAAGCTGGCTCCACTTGGAAAAACATTTGCAAGAGGCCTACTGCTCAGCGGTTTCAGATCTCCAGAATTTACAAGGAATAGAAGGGTTAGAAATCAAGGGCTCATTTCTTGATGTAAGAGAGTGGAAAGAGGACTTCCTTGCTTAGGGCGTACTTTTGCTTGAGAGGCATTTTCAGGTTCCATTAGTAGGAACGAGCTGCTGTAGGGTCCTCCAGGAAGAAGGAAAGAGGAGATGGAAGAAAGGTCCAGTTCTGAGGATAAGCTCAGAAATGTGCAGCAGAATGAGGTGAAAGGCATTGACTCCAGAGTGGAATTTGATAATGTTCAGGTGTTTTTAGACTCCTAAAGCTTTCACCATAAAAGTGATATTGCCCAGGGACCAGGTGGCTGTGCCATAGGAAAGGGTCAGCAGGAAGGTGGCATAGGTGCTGGGCTCATGGGGTGCAGAAGAGGCCAAAATGAAAGGGGAAAGTTAGAACAATAGTTCAGACTGGAAATTAGGGAAAGGACAGGATGATGTCACTTTTTCAGAATCTCAGGGTACCTTGGGAGGTCACTAGGCCACTCTGTCAGTGTGGCCTGGGTCTGTGTGTGGCAGATGGTAAAGGGAAAATAGCACCAGGGTCAGGAGGGGTGGGACCCCGAACTCTGGTGTGAACTGTCTTTTCTATAACTTCAGAGGTCATGTGGGGAGAGTTCATCTGCACAAGGGTGCGGGTGACATACAGTGGGAGGGAACGTGCAGGAACCCGGCTGCCTGGGATTGATGAGGTCATTGAAGGGGTTGGCATGGCTGCCCAGCACAACTTCAGCAGGTGAAATCTGCCTAAGTCTGAGGAGGTAGACAGAAGACAGGGATAAGGAGGTAGCTTCCTAGCAGAAAGGCATTAACTGCAGGACTTGTGATGGACCAAGTGTCAGGGATAAGTGAAGGGGGCTCAGTGCCAGGTGTGGGGATAGGCGTGGTCCCAAGGGTGGACTTGTGCTTACCACTGGGATGGGGAAGGCCAGCGACAGTGAAGACTCAGTGCTAAGAGAGGGGAAACATGCTCTGGGATGGGTGAGTCTCAAAAAGGGAGGTTGGAGGCCAAGTTCCTAGGAAATTCAGTGATAGGGACAGCAGAGGCCAGGGCCAGTGAAGGCCTGTAATGGCCTTCTAGAAGAGACTCAGAATTCCAGTCCCTAACTTTATGCTTCTTTTCTCCTTACTTGCATCCTCCCCAATCACATTAGCACCTCTCCTCCTTTTCAAGCTGCTCGTCAGGAACAAGTACCAGCCTATGGCTGGACTTGTCCCCATGGAGGAACAGGTAAGAGTAAGCACAAAACCTCACAAAGACAGGGTAGTCAAGACTGTGGTTCTTGATGTCTGAGATCAACTCTTTGACCCCAGTGCTGTAGCTAGAGTGACTGGCCAGGCTGGAGCAGGATCCAGCGGCAGGAAGTCAATTCCCTTCTCTCCTTCCACTGTTCAGTCACATCTCTGTGGAAGGAACTTGTGCAAGAAGACTCAGAGGTGAAAGAAAGTGGGTTGGATTCTCCAGATTCCGGAGTCTTCTTACACAGAAGGGTAGCAGGGTGCCCTCTTTTCTATGTGCCCTTCAGTCATGAGCCCCACCTAGGACACTGGCATCATTTTCAAAAAATAGAAAGTATTTCAAGACACTTCATTCTGAAACTTCTTCTTATAAACAGAAAGATAGAGGCAATGAGATAATGTGATCAAGATCAATCACCTTTGGTGCAAGAGCAGAACCATGACTCCAGCATTCCACCTCCAGTTCCCTGCTTTCGAACATATACCCTCTGTCTCTCAAACTACTCATGACCTTCCAATCACACAAGAGTACCACTGGGCTCTGGCTCTGTCATTCACTGACTGGGTAACCATGAAATTCAGTTAACTTCCTGAGCCTCAGGGTCTTCAACTGAATATTGATATAGCACAGACCAAGAGTTGCAATCTTGTTATTCTTATCAGGAGGCCATATTCACCTGCTCTTGTCTGCTACACTCATAAAAGGATCTCAGAATTTCAAAACAGATCCCCATCCACAATTTAATCCAGTGGGATTTAACATAGCATTGCAACATGCCCATAGACACATTCAATGGCACTGGGCTCTGCCTTTGCTCTGAGAAATTTGGTGGCATTCTGCCAGTGACCAAAATTCCCAATATGTTGAACATTGTGATGCACAGTGATCCCTGGGGACAGAGTCATGCATCTTCTTTCTTGGTGTGACACTTGTCTAGAGGAGCAGAGGCCAGCAGCATGCATGTACTTCAATGCTTCACAGAACATGTAGTAAATTAACTCTAAGTGTTTATGTTGGAGTTCTTCAAGGGAATTATAAGTCTTGGGCCATTAAGAGCTGAAGGAAAAGAATTCTCTGGATGAAAGATTCTAGGCTCTGTTAAGCACATCAGAGATGGTGGTGCTGACCTGACAGATTTTATCTGCTCTCTGACCCTCCCCACCTCCTTTTAAAGCACACAGGACCATGTTGTTTCCAACATGTTGAAAGTAATGTCACTTCCACATTTAATAACCATTAACCTAGTTCTTTATTGCCCTGGTTAATAAACTGGTGACATTCCATTTGCTGGGTACCTGACTGAACTTGTGACACAGAGTCCTTCCTCTGAAGCAGACTTTTCATGGAGAAGTAAAACTTTTTTTTACACAAAGCTGTATAGATTTGGAGATTACTTGTTACTGCCACACAACCTGTTCTGTCTTGACAAATGCTTGAAATTTGTCCCCTTAAGCAGACTGTCTTTATCTGACCTGATAGTTAACTGATTGCATCAACTTGAGTAAGAAATGCCCAGTTAAATTGGATCAGCATAGCTCTAGGAGTAGCTGAGGGGCTTACTGAAGACAGAAGACTCACCCTTGTTAGGCTTGTCACCTGAATGATATAAAGGGAAACAAAGAAGAAAGGCTCACTTCTGTTTCTTTGGAGGAACTCCAGTCTTTACCTTCACCTTTGATGTCATCTACTGGCTTCCAGTGCAGACTCTTCAGGCCTCCAGTACAGACCCTTCAGCCTTCCATCACAGACCATTTGGCCTCCTGATACAGATTCACATGGGACACTACAGTGAGCTGTAGGCTTTTGACCTATTCTTCAGATCTCTAAATGCAGAAAGGCCTTTTGCATTCTTCCACACTTGACTTTGTGGTCAGCCTTTGTAAGCCAATCTTGTAAATTCTTATGTACTTATATATCTTGCATTAAATCTATTTCTCTAGTAAGCACTTACTGACACAGATTTTGGTACCAGGAGTGGGGTCATTGCTGTAGTGCTATCTAGCTATGTGGTTTGGAAACAATTGTAATTGGCTGTGGAAAGAGTTTGGAAAAGTTTGGAGAAGCTGTCTGACGAAGCAACTTTTGAATGCTGTATACTCAACTTGATGGAAAATCATGGTCAGAACTCAAAAGACCAGAATTATGATAGAAACACAGCTGGTAAAGTCCAAGGTCCAGGCTTGGGAGGTTTCATTTAGGAACAAGGAATGCACTGGCAGTTGGACTCCAGGCCATGTATGTTATGGTTTGGGCAGAAATTTTCTGCATTTTCTCTTGTTCAGAGACTTTGCCTGAGTCTGATATTAAAGGTGGTGGACTGATTAATCTTGCAAAAGAAATTTCAAGGCAATCTAATATTGAGGCAATGGTATGAATACAATTGAGGGCTTTTAACCAGATAATGTTGAAAATCAAGAGCAAAGATCTCAGTGGAATGACTTAAAATGTTTTAAGTGTGGCCAGAAAGGAAGTTACAGTAAATCTGAGGTCTACAAAAGTAGAGCAGAGAAGAACTTGATTGCTGAAAAAGAACAAGACAATAGAAAAGATGGCTTGAAGACATTGCAAGATCTAGAATTGCAAAGGTGAGAGAATTTGGTTTGAAAAGGGAGAGCACCACAGCATCATTTCAGAATGGGAGCTTGTTCCCTGGTATTTGGTTCCTAGCACTCAGCAATCCAGGTACTGCGTCCCTACAGCCAAGAAAAAAGGAAACCTAGATATGGCCCCAGACGGGATCAGACTTTGGCATCATTTACATCATGTTGGTTTTAGATACTTGTAGATGAAAGAGTTGTGAGGTCAGAAAGCCTTTCACCCATATTTCAGAAAGGACCAGGTTGCATAACCCTGAGACAGCAGAGTGTGAAGCTGTATGAAGTCGAAAGTGCAGTGGAGACCCAAGAAGGTTGGAGAGGCCAGAAATGTGGATTGTGAGAAAGGCTGTAAGAAATGAGCAAAGAGAGAAACCATGGGAGCTACCACCTCTAGCTGTAGCTTAGTGGTGGAGCTTACCACAGACTGCATTGGAGGCCAGAGATGGAACTACTGGATTTAATGTTTCCCTTGCTGTGTTTTGAACATGCTTTGTTCACATTCCTTCCTATCTCCTTCATTTGTACCTTTTAGAATGGGAATATTTATCTTGTCCTGTTGTATGTTGAAAGTTTTTCACCTTCTCTTCATTTGTACAGAGGGCTCACAGCTAAGAGTTTTCCTTGCCTCTCAGGGGAGACTTTATACTTGGACTTTTAAACAATGCTGAAACTGTCAGGACACTGGCAATTCTTAGAGATGGCCTGAATGACTTGCATAAAGGGATATACATGAGTCTTTTGAGGGCTTGGGGAAGAACATTTTGGCTTGTATTTAGATGTCTCTCAAAGCCTCAGATTGGGTCTTTTGGAGGTGGCTAGATCTAAGTTGTATGTGATACAAGGATTAAGGGTGTGATGCTGGGATTCAGGGTACATGAATAAATTAGTCTACCATTTGATTTGGCATGGCTCTGGGTGTGGAGAATGGGAAGGCCCATTCTAAAGCCTGGAAGCCTGGATAGGATAAAAGGGAGAAGCAGGGTTGTTGCCACAGTTTCTGCTTGCTGCTTATTGCTCTCTGGCTTATGCCTTTTTCCTGCCCTGACATACCATGAACTATTTCTCCTCGGTGTTGCCCATCTGCCATGATGTGCTGACTTACAGCCAACTGAATATAAACTGAAACCTCTACAAACTGAAAGCAAACATAACCCTTTCTTTCCTTAACTTGTAGGTGACAGATATTTTGTCACAGCAAGGAAAAAAAATGACCAAGACACCGGATCTATTTCCTTTTCATTTCAAATGCGATCCCAGAAGATGACCGACTACCACAGCTACCAGCTTTCTCGAAAGCATTCTCCAGGATTCTGTCATCACTACGAAGATCTATCAGAGCCTCCCTTATGCTAGGGCAATATTTCTGTCACATGGTCTCAATGCTTCTCTTCATATCTGCAGTGGCTCCAACATGTATATCAACACCAACTAACATCTATGGTGCTTGCTCCAAGCTGCTGTAAGCTTGAGGCTCTTGTTGCTTTAGACAGTCTCTATAGGGTTGGAGGAAATCCTTCTGGGGCTTTGATTGAGCTTTTGGGATGGAAATTAAGGTGTGCTTGATAAGGGAGATGAATTTGCACTCCATATTCCTAACCATATCCAAAGAGGTGGAGAGAGATGTTATTTCCTCCCTATCCGACACCTGGGCCTTTTGAGGCACATGTGGCTGGCAACATGGTATTCAACTCCTCCTTTTTTTCTGAGATCAGATGGTGGAGGTGCGGAGATTTGGCAGTGTCAGTGCATTCCTGTGATAACTTCTTGTTCCTGGAGGCCACCTTGACTTCCACCAGCCTCTAAGAAAAGCCAACACCAAGTTTCAATTCTCGTCACTTCAGAATTCATTAGTCAGCAATGATACTCAGCTCTACAGAGTTCCAAAGTTCTAGGAATGTGTTTATTTGGTGACAGTTTATGTAGAGATATTGGCTATTTTGAGGATATGGAGCATATTTTAGGGAAGAACTCTCAATGTTTTATCAGCCCAGTAGTTACAATAGACAAGGCCAAATATTTCCTAGATATTGCCAGCCTAGAACTTGCTATACTGGTAATATAAAGGCCATATAGCATGGTGGTTAAGAAAATAAGCTGTATTGTCAGTATTTATGTGAGTTTAAGTAAAAACCCAAATTTTGCTGTTTGAGTCCAAGTAACCTTGGGGAGATCCCTTCAACTCATGTATCTTATTTTCATCATTTTTAAAGCAGAGCTGATGATAGCACAAGCCTTCTAAGACCATCGGGAGGATTATAACATAGGCTAAATACTTAATGCTTTCGAAGTATTCCACATGTCTTGGTTACTTTTCATGCATTGCTGGGACAAAATACCAACATCCAAAATGAAGGAAGGAAAGGTTTATTTAACTCACAGTTAGTGGAGGTTTCAGTGCATACTCCACTGGCTCCAAGGCAAATGGCAGCATTTCATGGTGGCAGAAAGCAACAAAGACTAGAGGAGAAGCAGCAGGTGCAGCATCCACAAAGACTATCTCTTCCTTCTGTGTTGACTGCAAAGACCAACGCTCCACTGCAAAGATTGGAGCTCCTCCAAAGTGATGCACCTGGGGAGACCAAGTTCTTCTGAAGTGGCACGGCTGTGAAGTGGTGTGGCTGTGAAGTGGTGCAGGGAAGATCAGAACTTATTCAAGGAAGTGGGGCACAGAAGCCTTCCTCAACTCCTTTATATACCCTATTTGTGCTGAGTCACTCTGGGACAGGTCCTCCCACCCTATGGTGGGGCCCCCATACCCCAGAACATAGAATTGATGAGCAGATCCAGCCAAGCTTCGATGCAGCCAGGGCCATCTCAAGTTGACACAATGTATCAACCACCACCCCACATGACTGAGTTCCCTTCCTCCTGCAGCTGTAGGCTCCTCATTTCTGTGCTTTCTGTAAGACTTGCCCATGGTGATTTTTCAGGGTCTGACTTCATCTTGCACCCCCTTCCTGCACACTTGGAATGGCCTGGAGCCACAATAAGCCATCAGTTTATAAAATAAATGGAAAAGTGATCATTTAGGCCATCAAGATCCCCTTCAATATGCCTCCAAGTGACTGTTATAGGCTGACTTCCTACCATTTTCCCTGGCACCCTCCATCCAGTCTAGCTGGCCTCTCCATCTGCCCTGAAGCTCATCACTCTTATGGAGGCTGCATGCTGACCTCTTCCTGCACCCTTTAAGCCTTACTCATCCTCAAAGACTCAGTGGAAGACCCTCCTTCAATAGGAAGTCATTGCTGACTAGGCAGAAATTTTGTGCCACTCATATGATGATTAGTCACTAGTGGGATTGCCTCTCTGTGGTTCTATTTTTAAGTATAGCCTTCCTCATGGCATGATACCTCTTTAGGGTCAAGCACTGCTTCTCTCATTAGAGTAGATACTCAAAAAGTTTGGCCAGATAGATGGATAGTCAAGGTTTTAGAAGAGTTCTAAGGGCATTACAGTGAGTCCTCAATGGCTCCTGGAACTTTAGGGCACAAGAAGGAAGAAGACATTTTTGTCACCCCCAGAAGTTGAGGAGGTACCAGGACAAATGGACCGATGAGCTTTCTTTAGATTCCATCTTTCCTACAAGGCTGTCAAAGTGATCACTTAATAACAGTTGCATCATTAATGGTCAAGTCTCAGAAGCCTAACAGTGCCTTCAGATTTACGCACACACACCCTTTGCAAGTTCATTAACTGCCCATCACCCACATCTTTTATCTTTAATTTGAGGATAAGAACAGTCACTGCCTAGTTGTGAACAGTAAGTGAGCTCACCCATGGGAAGCCGCTCAAATGCTGTGTAGTGCACAGACAACTGGTGGTCAATGGGTACCATGCAGCTAAACTGAATCAGTGTAGTGCTGAGTGTGCAAAGCCCAGGTGAGGATCATTGCCAACAACAAGGAAAGGAGAACTGGTAAGGAAGAAGTGCTGCTGCTGCTTCTCCCAGAGAAGCTTGTCATGCTACTTTCCTGATATAAACTCAGCTGTTTGCATGATTGAGGGAGCTCAGGACTTCGTGTTGCTGAGAATGGCTGTGGTTCACCCTGGGGGAGCTCTGGTCCTTAATTTGAGCATCATTTCCTGGTTCCAAAGCAGAAGACGACATGCACTGTTCCATCTCCTAGACTGAACTGTCATACTGGCTTTCTTGGCATCAACTCAGCTGGTTTCATTGTCCCAGGAGCTTGGGTCCTTGTTGTAGCTGAGGATGGCTGTGGTACTTTTCAGGAGAGCTCTGGTCCTTATTTTGAACATCACTTTCTATCTCCAGTGCAGAACCCTCAGCCTGTTGGTACAGATCCTTTATCCTGCTGACACAGACTTTTTAGCTTCCACCACTGACCTTTAGGCCTTCTCGGTGCAGATTCATGGAACAGACTGGTATGGGACATGTTCATGGGCTCTAGGCTTCCACTTGGTCTCCTAGGGGCTACTGTTATGGGCGCTAGGTCTTCAGCTGGGCTCATGCAGGACATTGCTGCAGACCCAGGCTCTCAGCTGGATCCTTTGGGTCTTAATGTGTGCACAGATTTCTTGCACTTTTATACTTGATTCTTTGGGTGACTACTGCAAAATAATCCTATACATTATATGTCCTGTATGTAATTGTTTCCCTTGTAAGCCCTGACCATGGTGTGCTGCTGTGGCCCACACCAGCAAATACTCTCTACCTTGACATGTGGCCTGCAGGTTCTGACCATGTGATATGGAAAGATTAAGCTGAAACCTCAACTCTGTCGCTTCAGGCACAGTCACTAGGGGCACATGCTCCCTCCCTGAGCTCTGCTTGCCCACGTTTACAATATAGAACTTCACCCTCAGGATGCCAGTTCGAGCGGGAAGTGAGATATTGCTTACTCATTGCAGAGAAAAGTGCTGGTCCTATATGGGGATCATGTGCTTGCTCCCTTTCTTTTCCGTTGAAACTTCCCTTGGACAGAGTGGCAGCAGATCAAATAGTAGCAATTGGTGAAAAGACACAGGAGAACAGTTGGCAAGATAACTCAGTGGACTAAGCACCTACTTTGGCAAGTGCAGGGACAGAGGTTTGATCCCCGGTCCTGCATGCGTGCAGCACCGGCCCTGCCCCTGGGGCTCGCTGAGCCAGCAACAGAGTCTGAGTGTGTTGGCGCATGCCTGTAATCCCAGCACTGGGAAGGCTGCAAACAGGAGGATCACTACAAGTCTGAGCTGCATAGTGAGACCCTGTATCAAATACATAAATGAAAAAAAAAAAAAAAAAAAA
>NDGM010589105.1:0-10441 GCA_002564305.1 Octomys mimax
GAACGGGTCCCCGCCGGCACAGGCTAGCAGGAAGCTCTCCGCACACTCACCGGAGCTGGGGTCAACACTTTATTTTTTAAAAGAGAATAAAAAAATAGTAAAAAGAAAATAGAAACAAAACAATTTTACTTAGAATAATAGAAATAATGTCTTTTCCCCTTTCTTCTTTCTTTCTTTTGCCATTTTTCTCATCCCAGTTGTTCCTTCTGTTTGAACAATGTCTTTCCTTTTCATAGAATCTATTCTATCTTTCAGATATTATTTACCCTCTCAGGTTCTTATATTAGTGAGACAATATGATATTTGCACATGTGAGTCTGATTTACTTCACTTATTTTTGTGGTCTCTACTTGCATCTATTTACCTATAAAAGCCTCGAGTTTACTTTTTTATAACTGAGTAGTACTCCATTGTATAAAAATATCACATCCTTTTTATCCATCTCTCAGTTGATAGGCATTTGTGTTATTTCCAAGATTTAACTACGAAATATTGTGCTGCTATTAACATGGATAAACATATATCACTGTGGTATGATATTTTCAGTTCTTCTAGAAAAAATATCCAAAAGGGAAATGGCTGTGTTGAATGGGATCTCTAATCCAAGCCTTTTGAGGAATCTCCACAATGATTTCTTTTTTTTTTTTTTTACAATGATTTCTATAGTGGTTTCACAAGTCTACACTCCCACCAACAGTGAAGAAGAGTTCCTTTTCCCCCATAGCCTTTCCAGCATTTGTTATTGGTTGATTCTTGATGATAGCCATTCCTTCTGATGTGAGATGGAATGCCAGCATTGTTTTCTGTTTTGCATTCCTTGAATGATCAGTGATGAGCAACAGTTCTTTAAACAATGCTAGATTCTGGAAAAACTCATGGAATGTCTTCTCACCTCCTTTTTCTTCTCTTGCTTTTTCTCCGTCCCCCCTTCATGTACTTGTTGAGGAACTGGAGCAGAGGTTTACAACATTAACATAGCGGATTGATTTCACTTGTTATTGCTGGCTAGCATCTCCTACCTGGTGTATGTATCAAGTTTTAAAAATAAGTACAAGCAAAGACAACTCCTCTGTTCTCTTGCAGCACACACCAAATGACTAGAAAACAAAAACAAAAACATCCAAGTCTGCTCCTCTGTTGTGAACATATACAGGTCAGAATACCCTTCTATCTGCCTGGCTGACCAAGCTTAGGGTCCTATATTTTGGGTGAAATTTCCCACCCATTTCTCTTTGATCTAATTGCAAAAATGTTTTCATCTCTTGTTTAGTAAAACTTTTGGGTTACTCGAGTTACTAGTTTTCTAGTCACCTTTTCTCCATTTACTTATGAAGGGAATACAAAGAGATGACTCCATTCCTGATGCATTTAAAGAGAATTCTTGTACCCCATCTGAGAGCTTGGATTCAGGATGTCCACTAAAGTTTTTCTTAAGTCTGAAAGTAACCCATTAAGGAGGCTTCTGGTTAGCTGCAACTGTGCTTACATCTAAAATGTCACCTAAAAGTTTCACATTTGAAGGGCAATTGGATCACGGGGATGCTGTACTCATCTATAGATTTATTTATACACCTATGTCATATTCTAATTATCAAATATGCTCTTTAGTTTTAAGAAAAAAATACCCCAATGTCAAAATGTAAAAATAATATTTCTGATACAAACTACAACTATCCAAGAAAGAACACAAGCAATTTATGAATACCATATGCCAAATTCTTAAGGTACAGAGGAATGATAGCTTATAATTTTTTGTTTCAAGAAGTTATATTGTGTATAGTTGTCTTCTTCACAATTAATTTTCAATTTGGAGGCATATATTAACATCTCAATATGAGTTACAGCTTAAGCCTCCAGTTTTGGTGAATATATTTATTAAAAAGCAATATCCTCATTATATTGAGGATATAAGCAATATCCTTAGTATAATAATTTTTAAAAATACCAATTCAATGTTATTCCCCTCATTTTGGAATATTCTGGGTGAATCTAAGCAGCATCCCCAGAGGACTGTAGGAAACTGGCTAGTGAGGGCACAGGACAGAAACTGTTCTCGTTCTGTCAGGCATGCCCTGGCTGACAGCATTCATCTCCCAATCACAGACAGACTTCATCTCGGCAGGGGACACAGTCTCTTCTGAGGGGAGATTGCTCTGTTCTTTTGAATCTTGAATCAATACTTTAAACCATTAGAAAAAATATCACTAATGACAAAATACTTACACTAACACTAATTTGTACACTAAGCACTTATTGATAAATTATGTACCAGGCTCTAGGATAAGTATTTTATAAATATGGATTGAGTAGGTCATCAAAGTAACTCTCAGAAGAAATGGTTCAAATTCTCATATTATTTCCTGCCACAGAAAAATAAGGTGCTAAAAGTTTAAGTGATTGCTCAAGGTCATACCATTTGAGTCAAAAAGTAAGGAATTAAATCAGGAGTCTGACTTTATACTTTCCATGTACTATCTTTTAAACATTGCACAGATTTCATCCTTAAAATCTGAATATGTGGGCTTCACACCCTTACATTGCACATTAAAGCATTTCAGCATAAGCACCTCTTGTCACCAGGTCCTGAGCTGAGCACCCTACAGTCCTGCCCAGGGCATGTGGGTAGCCATGCTGGCAGAGGCCCTTACTCCTTTAAGGTACTTCACACTTTCAGCTCAAGGAGGGGTCTGCAGCAAGCACAGGAAACTCTGCAACGTGAGGCTGAAGTTGTGCCCAGCACAATTATCCATTGAGTTCAGGGGGTTGAGATTACCTTGTCCTTCAATACCACACACTTTAGGGAGGCATATTTTAACCCCAGATCACACTATAACAAGGCTATTGTAGTCCTCATAACTTAATGGGTTTAATGTCTTTAGTGCAATGTGAAAATGGTACTTGAAAGATTTTCATAAAGCCTGGTAAGTGCTCAGGGAGGAAAAGCATAGGTCAGGGTGTCCTAGTGGAATGGTCCTGCACTTGATGCTCAGTGAAGAAGCTCTCAGGCAGGCTCCAGATTGCGTTAATGATCTGAAGACCTCTCCATGTCATGCTTGCCTCCATCCTTGCATCATCACACCATCATGTGGGCATTTCAGTTTGTTTTTCCTCCACCACTGCTGAGAGTTTGACACTTTCAGGGGGTCTAGAGATCTTATCTTGCTTCCAAAAAAGGCCCTCACTCTCTTGGTGTGAGTTCAAACATCTTCCAGTTTGAAGAGGAAGATGAAGTCTGAGAAGAGTTCTAAAGCTGAGGAAAACTCCTCCTGAGGAAATTCGAGTGACTTACAATACAATACTTACAATAGGAGTGTAGTATATTAACACTTGTATCTTATTTGTGATTTTTATACCTTTGATAATTTATCTCTCACAGTGAACTGTATATCGATTTTTCAGTACAGCTATTTTCTGATAGCCATTGAAGAAAAGGCTTTAAGGAAAATAAATATTACCATATCTTTTGTAGGAGCCAGAGAGGCTTATCTGGTGAACTGTTAAGACTAAAAATAAAGGGGCTTTCATTTTTGTCAAAGTGAATCTGCTGAACCTTCTGTCACTCACATTACATTATCCTGAGCACTGAGCAATGATCTAATTGACTTATTTCCCTTTGTATTATTTGATTTTCTTCCATGTCTTAAAAAAATAGGGGTAATGTAGAGGTGAATAGACAGCATTGTAGGTAAGAACACCCTAGTTATAATCAACTCTCTGTCTTCAAACTTTATGATAAGATGAAGAGCCACTTTGTCCAGGCCACATAATGCATCAGTTTTAACGTGTACCTGAGCACAATGTAGTCGTTATCAGTGCCTGAGGTAACAGATGAGAATGAGTTAAAAATATGGCACAGGCAATTATACCATCTTTGCTGAACTGTGTATATCATCCTCAGACTCTCCTGATAGCAGGCTGTCCTGGAAGGAGTCCAGGAAAGTGATTTCTTTGTGCTCTCTGCCAACAGTTAACATCCTAGGAAAGCATGATTTCACATTCGGGTAACATGATGCTGCTACTTTTAGACAAAGTTCAGCGTTGTTGGGACTAAGAGATAAGATGACAAAAACAAATTGATGGAATGTATTTGGGTCGTAAAAGGGTGAGTCCCTGTAGAAAATGCCAGGGCTTTATTTTAACATCATTCAACTTCAAGGGAAAATATATGAAAAGCACTTATACACGTGTTATGGATGAATAATGCCATAAAGTGATTCAAATATCTATTTCCAATTTTATACATTCACAGGAGTTCTTGAGCCTCAAGTAGTATGAACTGATACTCCAATTTTTCAGACCAGAGAGCTGGAGGCAACAAATAGCTCTGGATTCTCTCTGGCTCAGTGAGCTGCTTGCATTTAATAACTGTTCAGTATTAGAAGCATCCAAATGTGTGCCAACCTGAAACAAACCCAAGCCGACTGCTTCTAATCTTTGCCTCTGCCTCTCACATTTATATGAAAGTATCTTTTCTTGTCTTTCTCTCTCAGATGAAGTCTGCATTGATCAGTATCTGATCAGAATAGTGAGCGCACAAGGAAGTTCTCTGAGTGTTGTTTTCTCATTTTGTGAAATGGGACACTATAGAAGTATGGGATTTTAATTATTAAGAGGTTGAAATGCCAATATATTCTTAAGACAGTGTTTGTTTGTTTGTTTGTTTGTTTGGTGGAACCGGGGATTGAATTCAGGCCCTTGTGCTTGCCAGGGAAGTGCTTATTCTATTGAGTCATCTCCCCGGTCCCCACCAATGCATTCTTTTTCTTTCTTTACTCCTAAGAGTCCCTTAATTGCTTTATGCCTCAACTTCTAAAGGAAATTAAAGTCAATAAGTTGATTTTTAAACTTTTATCGAATTAAAATTTGCATACTAGAATGTTCATCCACATTTATTACACAAGTCAATGATCTTTGTAAAGCTAGAGTTATGCAACCATCCACACAATTTTAGAATATTTCAATTATTCTGAAAGATCTCTCAAGCCTATTTGAATTGTTATAGCATGCTTATAGAAAATTCAGGTGAACTTCAGTGTAAATGATTATTTCTGGACTCCCAATTCTGCTTCATCGGTCTATATATCTGTCTGCACACCTGTGTGAAAATAGTCTTTACAGTAACTTTCCAGTAAATTTTGAAAGTAGGATGTGTGAGTTCTTAAGCTTTGTTATTCCTTTTCAGGAAGGTTTAGCTGTTCTGGTTTTCTTGCAAATGTATATGAATATTATGATGATTTTATCAATTTTTGCAAAAAAATATGGCTGAGTTTTTATAGCTATTGTATTTTGTTCATAGATCAACTTGAAGATTATCATTTTAATATTCTAATCTCTGAACATTGAAAATTTTTCATTTAATTCTTATTTAATTTTTTATGCTATTTCATAAACTAGTGTACTAGAAGTTTTATACTTCTTTTCCTAAATTTATTCCCAAACATTTTATTCTTTTTGATGCTATCACAAATACAAATGAATTTAGGATGCTTTTAAAAATTGTTCATTGCTAGTATGTAGAAACACAGTTGAGTTTGTACATTTCTTTGAAATAATTTCTTAGCTAATATTTATGAATTTCTCACAGTTTATATAGAAAAGGCTATGCCACAAACAAAACCAATTTTATATTTTCTTTACCATTTTATGTCTTTTTTGCTGTCAAATTTTGTAGAGCAAATTCTTCAGAATAACATTAAATTGAAATGTTCAAAGTGGACAGTTTCTTAATGTTTTATTTTGGTTTTGGTTTTTGGAGGGAGTTTTATTTGCTTGTTTGTTTTTTGTTTTGGGGAGGATTTTGTCCTGGGATTGAACTCAGGACCTTCTGCCTGCCAGTAAGTCTCTGTGACACTAAACTATATCCTTGGCTCCATCTTATTCCTGATTATGGGAGGAAAGCCTTCAGACTTTTATCACAAAATCTTACGTTAACTGAGAATAATTTGTGGATATGTACTAGGCTAAAATTTTCCTTCTGGTTCTAATTTCTTGAATTTTTTATATTAAATTGTAATGACTTGGTAAAAAAAAAATTGCTGCATCTGTTGAGATGACCCTGTTGTCTTTGTCCTGTATTTCATTTTTATGCTATCACATAGCATGATATTTGTACATCGGGTCAATCTTGCATTCATGGGATAAAAGTTTGGTTATAGAAAATAAGCCTTTCTATACATTATAAATTTAGTTTATTATTTTCTTGAAGATTTTTAGTTTGTCATAAGTTTTATCTATTTATACTTTGCCTTTAATCTAATGTCTTTGGTTTTGGTAACTGTCCTAAGTATGGGAAAATGTTCTTTCCTTGTTTATTTTTAGGAGGAATTGTAAACTATTGGTATTAATTGTTCTTTATGTGATTTTTATAAAGAATTTACCAATGAAATTTTGCCTGAGCTTTTCATTGAAGTGATTTTTTAAATTATACATTCAATTTGTAACTGATCTATTCATTTTCTATTCCATTACATGTTAATTTTGGTGGTTTTTATCATACTAGTAATTTGTCTATTTCATTAAAATTAACAAATTTATTGGCATTAAGTTCTTTGTAATACAGTATTCCCCATATATTTTTGTCTACAAGATTAGAAGTGCCATTTTTCTCTTGCTTTTTCTTTTAACCATGTACTATAACAGATTGCAGGGTGCAAGGGTCACCACTAAGGAGCATCTCCTTTAGCTATCAGAGCCACTGCAGCAGTTCTTCTGCAGTGAAGAGATCTTCGCCAACTTCTTCCCTCATTCTCCCTGTGTAAGGGAAGTTGAGAATGGGCTACCAGATACTACACGACTGCCAAAACTGCCTTGTGTTAGCTTTCCACAACCAGAACTGTGGGACAGGGAATGGCCCAGAATTTCCCTGCTTCAGAAACCACACAAAATGTCTGTTTCATCCTATGGCACTTTGAGGAACAGGGCTGTCACTCACTTGCCTAACACTCTTGATAGGCATCTTTCCTCAAGACAGCTGCTAGGAGTTGGATGTAATCCCTGGCTTAAATGTCATGTCCTTCTTATCAAGTTTCCATACATTTCATCCAATAAATGCTTCTCAATTTGTGAAAAACACTTTCTTCACCTCCACAGAGTTTGGATGATGGTCTTCATCAACTGTTACCTAATTCATGCATGATTTCAAGAGAGAACGTTTCTATAGGATTCTCAGTTGCCACTCTGGAAACTGGGGAATTTTATTCTTTTTGTTGCTATTGTAAGTGGAGTTGCTTCCTTGATGTCATTTCAGTTTTTTATAATAATAATATGAAAATACATATACTCTCTTCTCAGTCTTAGGGCAAGATTTCTTAACTGTAGTATCTGCCAATGCTATTAATAGCATGATCTAATGTAAGAAAGTTCCTGCAACTTAAGAAAGAAGGATTCTTTTGGAATATATATACAATGTAATATATATATATATATATATATATATATATATATATATAATTGTTTGTCTATTTTTTACCTTATATGTTTTTCAAATGGTTTAGAAATAGGGAAAGTAAGGATCTAATAAATAGTGTTTTCTCTAAGACTTAAAGAATTCCTCTGCTGGGCTATATTTAAATAAAAGTATCTGGTTGTAAAAAGCATATCTACTGATAATAGCAAAGAGGAAACAGGGGAAGAGTTCTGTGAAATTTAATATTAAGGAAAAAACATGCATAAAAACCTTAATTTTAACATGTATGTTCTTCATCTTAGTCTGTGCTTTTTTTCCTCCTTTCCCCTCTTTCTTTTCCACTTTTCCCTTTGTCTCCAGACTTCTCTGATAATAACTGTTCTTCTGGAAGAAATGATCATTTAGCTGAAACTTAGATTCACATGATAGGAAGGTATAATATGATTGCTTATTCTAAGGATCACATGAACATTCCTGATTCAATCATAGTGCAGACGTATGTGCCTGCTCTATCCCAGGACAGGGAATAAGGGTCTGGTGAAAATGATGCTTACTTCAACTTTCATAATCCTCAATATCTATTTTCTCCAGCAGAGAGTTTCATGATGAGAATTTCAAACTTGAGGGGTATTTCAAGATATAGTCAGCATTTTTTAGCCTTCATGTCTAGGGAAACTTGATGAAAACTGACTGAACCCCAAAGTCAAAATGACCAAGTGACTCATTTGTCTCTATAGTGAGAAAAAGAAACCAATGAGAAAATTGATTAGGCAACTATGTGTTGAAAATTCACAGTGTAGATTTTTGAAATAACAAGGTAACTCTGAGACAAGAATCATCTACTAAAGCATAGGGCTAGAGGTAATTATATAATAATTGCAATATTGTTCAGATTATGAAGTACCCCTTAGCCCAAGTGTCCCAGTGTCACCATAGCCAGCCCACAGTGGCTTCTTCTATCAGACAATCTACCACTCCCTCAGACATTCTCACATTTTTCCAAACTATGAGCTAATATGTGACATATTAGGGGGCTCCCAGGGCCCTGTAAACATCTGATTGATTAGTGCCCTAGCTGAGCTTGTTTTTAAGTATTTAAAATATAACCTTTGGATATACTAGCTATATAGCCTTGAGTCCAGCTATCATTACAAATAACTAATGGGTGTTATTCCTTCTTCCCAATATTTTACTTCTTTATATAGCCATCTTAGAAATTTGTTTTGATTTGCTCTAATAACATGTTTGCAATGGTTTTAAGCATTATTTTTCTATTAAGCCAGAATTTCATCCCTACTACCCAAAAAGTACTGAAATTTTGCCTTTCTCGAGCTGCTTCTATTGTAAAGCACAGCACAACTCCATAAAGTATGACCTGGACTTAGATGCCTTCCAAAGTGAGGGTGGACCTATGGAACCAACTAACAAAGAACAAAGAGAAATAGGTAATTATAAAATGTATAAAACTTCCCATATAAATTTAGCTCTTAAACATAGAGGTACACAATTTTTCTAATTTTTAAATATACTCCATCTTTTCTTTCTTTAAATCTCCCTATGTTTCCATACTGAGCACATTTATTTTGTAATTCCAGAGGAATCTCATTCTTATTAGATAAATTCAGTAGCCTGAGAATTTTCATATGCATTGCTTTTTCTCCTATTCTTTTGCATGTATTTTTTTTAATCTGATAGATTTTCCTATAGGATAATGTATAGACATTTTTAGTTTTAAATTTTTTATTAAATTTATTGGTATCTCTTAGATACACATAATGATCACGTTCATCATAGGGAATTTTTTGTACATAATCGTCTAATCCTTTTTTTAACTATTCATCTCCCCTGCTTCAACCCCTATTCCCCTCATTTATAAACCTTACTTTGCAATTTTATCTTTGTTTTCTCATTTTTTCCTTTTCTTTCCTTTCTGACTCCCGAGTTCCCTTTTCCTTTTGAACAATTTCTTCCCATTTCAAAATATCTATTATATATTTTGGTTCTTATTTATACATTCACTTTCTCACATTGAGAGACAGGGTAATATTTACAAGTCTGCCAAATTTGTTTCACTTACAAGTACAGATCTCCGGCAAGATAGCTCAGAAGACTAAGTGTCTCCTGAGGCAAGCTCAGGGACTGGAGTTCGATGCCTAGCATTGTGTGCCTTGCCACCCCGGTCCCTGGGTGCCCTGAGCCAGCCCACAAGACCCAGAGCGGTGGCACATGCCTGCAATCCCAGGGCTGGGGAGACTGAAAACAGGAGTCAGAGCTGCACTGCAAGACCTGCTACCAAATATATTTATAGAAAAAAGAAAGAAAGAAAGAAAGAAAGAAAGAAAGAAAGAAAGAAAGAAAGACCACAAGCCATCCATTTTGAGGCTCAAAATGTCTCAAGCATACCCTTCCTTATTACTGAGTAGAAATCTATCTTTATAAAAATCCCACATCTTTTTGTCTATTCAATATTCAATGGGCATCTCAGGTGTTGCAAACATTTAGCTGTTACACAATGTATGGCTATGAACATGGTTGTGCACATATCACCGTGGATTGATGCTTTTAATTCTTTTCAGAAGATACCATGAGGGGAATGGACAGGCCAAACGGGACCTCTAGTCCTAGATTTTGAGGAATCTTCACAATGATTTCCATAGTAGTTATAAGGATCTGTGCTCCAACCAACAGAAAATGGCTCATTCTTCCTCTCAGACTCTACAAAATTTACTAACAGGTTTTTTTTTTTTCCTTTTAATAACAGCCATTATTTTGGTCATGGGATGGAATCCCAGTGTCGTTTTAATTTGCCTCTTTTGAAAGCCCAGTGATGTTGCACATGTTTTCATATATTTATTTAGCATTTATACTCCTTAATCTAAGAAGTGTGTGTTCATATCAAAACCTATTTGGATTGGGACTTTGTTTTTTTTCAGAATTTTATTGATAAACAAATAGCAATTAGACAGTTTCAATTTAAATCGCTAGGACAGATTCAATAATTAACACTCTGCATACATTCTTCTTAGTGGTTAATTG
>NDGM010589678.1:0-12300 GCA_002564305.1 Octomys mimax
ACTCAGGCCCTTGCACTTGCCAGGGAAGCGCTTATTCCACTGAGCCATCTCCCCGGCCCTGGTGTTCTTCTTAAAGCCAGAGCCACTGGGATACATTTATTCCATTAGAGACCTGGGATCCAGAAAAAAAATGCACCTGCCAGAAGCTTTGGTGGACCTGAAACTCAAGGTTAGGCCTTCTGGTTGTAGCTTTTCTGCAGCTCACTGCCTCACAGGTTAGAGAGGGCCAGGAAGTTCATGTAACAAGCTCGTGTTGCATGAGCTCTGCCCGTGCCCCCAACCCTGGTGGCCCCCTCACTTTGAGGACCAAGGTGCTGTAAACAGTGAGCTTGGCTCATGGACAGATTCTAACCCCTGGAAGGAGGATAACTAAGGACATAGGTGTCCGGGTCAGAATCAACTCTCCGGTAGCAACTGCAGAAAACACCTCACTCTGCCTTCCTGCACCTGTGTTCTCCGTAGAGCGCAGCCGCAGGTGATGAACGCCAGCCGGCCACCGGCGGGGGCAGTGTAGACAGGCCCAAACCTGCTTGCTTTCCCTCCCCACCCATAATTCATTCCCTTATCAGGCATCAGTTCATGGTCTAAGAACCGCATAAAGGCTGCTACTTCCGTGTGCTTTTACGTGACTCAGCCACTGACTCTGTGTGACCTTTGCAAGATCGATGTGGACATAGATCTCTGCAGGTCCTTCCTGCTCTAATGGCTTGTGGTTTCATGTGCATTTTCTGTATTGCAATGAATTCTAATTCACTTGCAAATGCCACCAGTGTGACCATTGCTGGGAGCAGGTCAGATCAAACTGTGAGTGAACTGAGTGGTGAATGCCTTTCTCTACTTCCTGGAGGGCCCTGGTGCATTCAGAATAGTTCAGAGTGCACCAGTCCTTCTTCACCTAGGAACAAGACCCAGGGGATTCGCCCCGGTCCTATAACCCTGTAAGCCAGAGCCAGCTGCAGCTGCCCAGCTGTGTCTTCCTGCTCATCTGCACCTGGGTTGCTCTTCCCTCCCCATCTGGGTCTGTGCACACAGGCTGCGGTGAGCCAGGGCAGCTTGCGCCTGGCACAGAGCTCCTCACACCCCTGACACTCCGAGTGCCAAGGGCAGTGGGAGCCTCTTCTTTTACTCAGGCCCCTGCACTTGCCAGGCAAGCACTTATTCCACTGAGCCATCTCCCCGGCCCCATGGCGAGCCTCTTCTGCCGCAGTGTTTGACCTTAGCCTTGTTCCTGACCAGAGAGCCATTAAGATCCTTGGCACTTCCAGGCACTAAGAGTATCTGTTTCCAAGCTCCTGCAATGGCAGATGGTGGAAGCACTAGGGAGCTTCAGGAACAGCCTTGTGTGTGAAGGGAGCTTCACTATGAGTCCCAGCCAGCCTCTGGGAAGGAACAGGCCAGGGGACTTCTGAGTCAGTCAGTGAGCACAGCACACCCCACGCAGGAGGGTCAACACCCCACAAGTGGTACACCCACTCGCCTGGGACAGGAGCCCCCGCAACCCTTTCTGAGCTTCACCCTGGGTGCCCTTTGCTTTCATGGCTCATCTGTATCCTTTAGGGTAAATATCAGTTATCAAAGCAAATTATCAAGCCCCAGCTGTGGGCAAGTGAGCTGGAGGCGTATGTAACGGGGACGTGCTCAGTGTGATTGGTGTCTGAGCTAGGCACAGCCTTGTGAGACCAAGCCCTTCACCTGTGGGGGCTGCACAAATTCCGGGGCATGGGTGTCAGAACTGAGTTAAAGTGTGGGCACCCAGGTGGTGTCCACAGAAGACTGGCATCTGGTTGCCTGCCTGCGAATGAAGCCCTGCAGTAGCATAAGAGGAAACATACATGGCTGGCCCACTGTTCTGCCAGGTCCCCTCACTGAACTCCACATACAAACACATTAGGGAGGGGAGCAATCTGCAGGATGTTTGAGCTAGCCCTCTCACACACACCCTTTCCTTGACCTTTGGGGCACCTTCTCTGGTTGCAGGATAACAGGGAGGGGAGCTGACCTCATAGAGGGCACTCGGGCCTGCACTGGATGGTCATCCCACTGTGATACCCAGGGTGCTTCCTGCAGACACTGCCCTGACTCAGTGTTGCCCAGCCTGGCTGTGCCGTGACCCCTGCCTCTCAGCACACATGCGGGAGAAGGCACCTGCTGAGCCCTGGGGAACCCAAGATACTGCAACCTCAGCTTCTGTTGGGTCTCAGCAATCCTCTAGGAGCAAGAGCGCAGGTCCTGTTCTCCCCAGCTGACTCTGGTCCTCGCTCTGCTGCTCTCTGATTTGTGACCTCCATCAGGCCCAGGAGCTCTGTGGGCCTCAGCTTCCTCTTTTCTACTATGCCATACCATGGCACGATGGTGATTCTGTGCACCCTGCCACAGGGGAGAGGCCCTTTCTCTGCAGGATGTTAGCTGCCAGGGGATGCCAAGGCCACAGTGTTGGAAGAAGCTGGGAATCCTATGCCTGGCCCGGACATGCTGCCTCTGTACTTGGACTTGGGCAGATCATGTCCCTTTCCTGGGCCTCAGGAAGAAGGGGGTGGCTGTCCATACATGACGGCCTCACAACAGAGCATCCAGGAAGACACAGGTGCAGGGGTTCCCCTGCTAGCAGTGAGAAAAGGCTGCGGCAGCAGGTGGCCGACTCCCCTCGAGTGAGGAGAATACCCTCCCTGCCAGCTCGGAACTTCATGGGAACTCGTGGCCTCCATGAGTTGACTTGGGTCAGCAGGAAGGACCTGGCCAAGGTGGCGGCATGGTGTCCTTGTCCCACCTCAACTCACTGTAGTGCATGTGACTTGAGGTAGGTTTTCTCTTCTCTGATGTTCTAGACCTGGAGTGGCAGGGTCAGCCTAGACGGATTCTCCAAAGGGACATCCTGGAAGCAAAGGACCCCTAAGTCCTGCTACCCATGCAGACAGCACCACAGGGGGAAAAGCAGTCCAAGTCCCACCAAACACATGCAGGTGGATGGCTCATTTTGAAGTTTCTGAGCCAAATTTAACTCTGATTTAAGAAAAAGCTCCAGTCGTGTGTGTGTGTGTGTGTGTGTGTGTGTGTGTACGTGCCATTTGTCCTGTGTACTAAGTTTCCTAGGACTAGATCAAAAGAAAAAAATTATACTTGATTTTGTTTGTAACTTAACAGAGAGCTGTTTTTCTAGGAATAGATCAAAAGAAAAAATTATACTTGTTTGTAACTTAATAGAGAGTTATTTTCTGTTTGGGAAAACTCCATGTCACTAGGGCTGTCTGGGGCAGGTGGCCGCAGCCAGCTGATTCTGTCTCCTCTGCCATTCTGACCCGTTACTTGTGCATCAGACACTTTCCTGTAAATTAGTCCTGTCTCTCATTTGTAGTACCTCCAAGGCATTGTATGGATTTTTTAAATATAATTTATGTAATGGATTATATAAACTGGGATTTTATTTCTGAATAATATGAAGAATGTGACAAAACATTTACTACAGAAAGGGAGCCCAGGGGGTCTGAGAGGCCTGACAACTACTGTCCTGGATGTTCGGACATCAGACTGGCTCCTTCTCCACCATAAGTCTTCCTGACAGTCCCCCATCTTACTGAGGAAACTGAACACCGGGGTAGGAAGTGAGGTGGCGGAAAGCGAGTATGAGCAGACCACTTACTGGTTGGTGTGACTCAGGAGGGGGCTGGGTGAGAACGTGGCTCCTGTTCTTACCCAAGATGGTGTGGCATAGTAGAAGCAGCACAAAATGGTGTACAGACTGCATGCTGGGAACCAGGATGCCTTGCTTCCAACTTTCTCCTCTGCACCTGGGATCCTGGGCAAGTGTTGTGTCTGTGCTAGCCAGTGGTGGGTTATAGGGCAGGACAGTTGCATATGACACAGGCATCACGTCTCCTCTTCTGTGCATGGGAGGTGGTGATGCCTGTCTGAAGGGATTGCAGGGCCAGTGGCCTTGTGCACAGAAATGTGCAGGGGACTGGGGGGACAGCCCCAGTCGGCACGCCTGACCTGCTCCACCCACTGTGTGTGGGTGTGCTCGGCCTCTTCAACTGCAGTGCACATAACAGTGACCCACAACCTAAGCCAGTGCTAAGAAGGGCTCAGGATCTCAGGCCCAGTGTCAAGGCTGGGGTTGGGGGCAACAGGGGAGTCAGAAGCAGGTCAACCCAGCCTTCCACAGGCCCCTGCTCCGACCTGAATCTACACTCTGAGTCCCTGGCTTCAGCCTCAACCTGGCCTGTGCACATCGCATCCTTCTCTGCAGACCAAAAGGATGCCTCTGGAGCCAGCAGCACCGCTCGCCAGCAGCTGAAGGTCCAGGCGCAAGGTGAGGGGTGCTATCTGTGCTGCAGGGACATGGTCAATGGAATTGTCTCACACAGAAATCGCACCCGTCACCTTGGCCTGCTGAGCACCGCAGACAGGAGGAGTGCACCTTCGCCGCAGTCCTGCTGCAGGGACCCCACTGTCGTGGCTCAAGGTTTGTATGTGGCAGATAGCACCTTGGATGTAGGCAAGCACACCGTGGCCACAGCATGCCCTTGACCAGCACTTAGCCTTTCTAAGACTCTGAAAAACGGGCCTCACATCTACCTCACTGGGGTGTTATGAGATCCTTGAGCAATGTGTGCAGAAGGCTTTTGTCACCTAAAAGTCGCCATAACTGTCTGAGGTCACATGAAGCCATCCACACAGGCAGCTCCAACCTCGGCTGCTGTGGCATTGGTGCTGGGACAGCACTCTCTTAGGGGACAAGGACGTAACCCTAGGCCTGGGGTCAGTGCTGAGGAGCTAATGGCCAGGCAGGGGTTTAGGAGTTCAGTATTCAAGGAGAGGCTCTGCCTGGCCCTCGGGATCTCCCTCTGCACTGTGGGGCGGCAGCACTGCTAGTTCCTCGTGGGAGTCCCTAATGTTTAAATTTTCAAACAAGCACCAGTACCCTGCTGCTGCAATTGACCTCTGAAGAACCCTGGCCTTTTGCAGTTCACGCCTGGTGATGACCACGGCCTGCTTCACCGCCAGCCTGGGACATCTCCCTACATGAATGCCAAGATTCCTATGGGGCTTCACCTTCTATAGTCACATCCTGGACATGAGCCACTGAGGAGGCTGTTAGGACATTGCCCACCAGTGTCCACCTGGTGCTCCTGGGGGACTCCTGAGCTGCCCGTGGCCAGGGAAGGTGTTGACAAAAGGGCTCAGAACATGTGCACTTGCTCCATGTCCTGTCCGTGGGGCAGCTGCGGGCCTGGAGCGAGCCATTTCCCTGTGCTGTGCCTTGAAGAGTTTCTTCTTTAAAAGGCCATAGGAACTACCTCACAGCGCACTGTGACTGCAAGCTGTAAAGCACTGTAAGGGCACAAACTGTAACTTCCCTGAAGACACTAGCCTCAGGCCTCCTTCCTCAGAACATTTCTAGTGTGACAACCCTGGAGCTAAGTCACACCGTTGTTTAGGGAGGAGAGCAAGCCTCCCTTTCCCGAGCCCCGTAGGGCACCCGGGCTCCCTGGTCCTGCCCCTCTGAGCTTGCCAGGACACTTTAGGAGTGAGTTTCTCCACTCACAGCTCACAGCTGGAAGTAGCTTGCCTGCAGCAGCACTAGGGAGAGGCAGAGCCTAGCCCAGAACACAGGCCCCTGACTCCCAGTCCTGATCGCCGCCCTGTGGGCAAGAGACTCTGGTCAGCTGCTCTGTGCGTTGTCTGAGCAGTAGCTCAGCTTGCTCAGCAGCTGGTCCTTATGCATACTTAACCCTACCCGTCTCTATGGGCAGAAACACCTCCTGGGAGGTGAAGAGTCCTTGGTGTCCATGTGCTGTTGCTCACAGAGTGCACAGAATCCTTTCCTGAAGAGTGATCACTCCCTTAGTAGCCGACCTGAGGAGCAGCCAGGCCAAGGCTGTCTGCCAGCCTCTCACTTCCCTGAGCCTCTGCTCAGAGTGAGCCTGCCCCCAAGCAGGCCGCACACACCTCCTCAGTCCTCTCGCTTAGCTGTGTTTTCTTTTGTGCTCTGTGTTTATCGGGGCCTGCCGCTTCTCTGTAGAGTAAGTTCTGGGGGAGCAGTTTAGATCCACCAGTCCAGAGCCTAGCATGATGTTCGATGAAGACATGAGCTACGTCTTTCAATTACTGAGCGTGTGCGCTGGGCTTTCTGTCAGCATACGAGCCCAGCGTGTTCCTGCATTCCCAGAGTGTGTGGTGAGGGGAGAAGAGGCCAGGGCGCTGCATGCTGTGGTGGAGAGAAGCACGGTGCTCCTGGGAGCCCAGGGTAGGCCTGGACCATGGGCTTCTGTATCGCATACCCAAGCCAGAGAAGGGAGGGAGGTAGCAGTGACAGAGCTCAGAGCTGTGTGTGGGCCCAGCACTGCTCTTGGGAGCGCCACTGGCCTGTGTGCATGTGGAATGCAGAACGTGGGCTCTAGGAGCCAGCGGGCAGCCTGGGAGGACAGGCTCTGGTGTCAGATTCCAGCTTAGACTTTGCCCTGAGCCCAGAGGAAGGCCGCGCGCTTGCCAGCAGGCTACCATGCTTCCGGCCTGTAGACTTAGAGCAGTGATCAGCAGGCAGCAGGCACTTGAGAGGCAGTGCATCCCCAGAGGGGACGTGGAGGTTCTCATCCAGGACAGGAGGCCCAAGAGAACAAGGTCTGCTGGCCTTCTGGCGGGCAGAACCGCGTGGGCCTCGCCTCAGGCCCCTTCCCTTACTCCAAAGCATCCAGGCCTGGGGCTGGGGCAATGGGGCTACCAATTCCTTCAGAGTCCACTGTGGTCCTAAAACTCTGTGTGGGTTTTGCACATTTTTATTCTACTCTAAGGAAGTACTGAAAAGGTAGTGAGAAGCCCTGAGGGAAAACTAAAGGGGAGTTGACGCATTCATTCGGGGAGATGAGGGTGCCTGGCTCGAGCAGGATCACTAATAGAGAAGCCAAGGAGGCTGTCAGGATTGGGCCAGGCAGCTGGTGTGTAGGAACATCAAATCCCAAGGTTAGAGTTTCCCACAAGAGCCAGGGGAAGCTTCAGATTACGGGCCTAGGAAAGGCAGCTGAGAGCCTGGCTTTCTGCTGTTCGGTCTATAGGCACAGGCTCAGGGACAAGCCTGCAGCAGAGAGAGCAGTGGGGGTGAGGTAAGCCTACAGGTGGCAGAGTGAGCTGGCGGCTCAGATGGAGACAGGCCAGACGGTACAGAGGGCAGATGGCTTTCTGTGGAGTCCGACAGAGGATGAGTCGGGAAATCACAAAAGAGATAGCACTGTCTGTGAGAGGGCACTGGCTCGGGCTCCCATTTGGGACAGAGAAGGATGGAAGCAGTCAGAGTAAACAGAAACTCAGAATCTTCAAGCGGACCTAGGCCCAAGCAGAGCTCTCCATGGAGAAGCAGGCAACAGAAGGGGCAAATGAGAAACACTGCCTGAGGAGTGAGAGGCCGTGGCGCAGGGCAGAACACTGCTCCCTGGGCTCGGTGGTACCCAGGCTGTTATGGCCAGGCGTGTGCAGACGGCCTTCCACCCAGAGGGTGCACACCGCACACACCCCCACGGCCTGGATTCCTGACCCCCTGTTCCTGTCACCTACTCTGGTCCCACTCCTCAGTTCCCAGGATGAGAGGAGAGCTGCAGAGTGAGGTTTCTCCCAGCAGACACCTGAGGTCCCTGAGAGTTGTGCTTCGGCCCCCCGAGCCTGCTGGCGCCACGTAGACAGGCAGGCTCTGATAGGACAGCTGGGAGCCCTCATTAAAGATTGACACCCTGGAGCCCGTGTGGCGGCCGCACAGCATATGGGTTACCACTGCTGCAGCCAGGCAGCTGAGGAGGAAGAGGTAAGTGGCCAGGATGCAAGAGGCACCGCGGGGACGGTGCCCCGGAGCCCTGCCCATGGTGGCCAGCAGGGAGTGGACCGTCCACTGTTTCTGCGTCTGCACTGTGCCTGCACCGTGCTTTGCAGCGTGACCGTGGGTGACGAGAGCGTGTCCCCCTCCTCCTCACCCTTCCTGGGCGTCTCCTTTCGTCCCACCTACATCTGGGGTGAGGGTGGGGCAGGAAGGCCAGGCACCAGCCCGGGGACGCATCTGTCACTGCTGATGAAGGGTGTATGGGGAGGTCCTGTACAGCGGCTGGCAAAGGTGGCAGTCACCTGGCTTGGAGGCCTAGATTCGTGCCTGGACTCCAGGAGGCACGAGCTATGCTGGGAGGTCATTCACCCTTCCCCAGCTTCGGCTTCCCTGTCTGCCCCATCTGGCGGATGCCTCCCCCAGATGCTGCAGGGGTGGGACAAGTAGCTGATGCAGTTTATGCTGTTGGAGGTTCCAGATTGCTTTTATGTATGTCCTGAAATGAGTGTACTAGGAAAAAAAGCTGGGCATAGTGGCACACACCTGTAATCCCAGCACTCAAGAGTTAAGGCAGGAAGATCGTGGTGAGCTGGAGGCCAGGCTGGGCAACATAGCAAGACTCTGTCTCAAAGAAAAGGGACTAGGAAAAAAGGCTCTGTCTACAAATTGGCTCTCCCGAGGCAGTGGCCTGCGAATCAGTTGCTCTGGCCTGGAGCTGGAGCCCCACTTTGCCCCTACTTTGGCTATGACATTGTGCAGGTCCTGCCCTGCCCCTGAGCCTCAGGACCCCTCCATGCAAGGCATGGCGAGGGCCAGGAAGGGATGCCACTCACTGGCACCAGGCTGTCTCCAGGCCTGAGCTGTCCTTTGTCAGAATTATAAAGGTCCTGTCGGCATGCGCTGCTGTGACATTGTGGGAGCAGGCCTGCAAGGGCTGGTTGGCGCTTCTCCTCCCTGAAGTACAAGTGGAGTCCTCCACAAGAAGCTGGGGCTCTTGGGACCATCCTTCCCCATCGGCCATGAAGGAGCTGAGCTGTGACTGCTGGCACAGGCACAGGGCTCAGGTCTGAGGTTCTGGGTACAGTTCAGGGGTGACCCATCCACAGATGCTGGAGACCTAAGCAGAGCACGTTAGCCTGCTGTAGTCTAAGCTCATGTATGAGGAGGGGAACAAGGCTCACTTCCTAGAAGTGAGCATTAAAATAGGGAAGGGCAGCCAGGTGTCACCTGTTCATGGGCCGAGTGTGAGAGATAGGTGTGCTAGATACTTTTTCTTTCTAAATGTGGGAGGAACTGTTACCCTGCCAGCACTGAGTACCAGTGTACTGTGGGCCAGGGCTTTGCTGGAAGACATTTGCTGGGTGCCAGTCCCAGCTCTGCAGCCAGTGCCTGGGTGGCCTTGGCTGGGTGCCTCTGAGGAATGTGGCCAGACCAGGATCAGGCCCAGATCACAGACTACATGCCCACAGGGACACTTCCTGCCTGCTGGGAGGAGGGGGACCCATAGTGACCATTTCCCCTGCTGTCAGAGGGTAGGTGTACGGACCCGACCAGGCTGGCTCTACTCTTCTCCATCCAGAATGGAAGGGCCTCCTGGAAACAGGGAAAAGAGAGAGATGTTGGGGAGGAGGCAGGAAGAGCCAGGGGCTCGGGGCTCTGCCAGCCCAGGCCAGGTGGCTGCCACTTCCTGGCCAGAAATTCCGTCAGGCATCACTAAGCAGAGGCTGAGCCTCTGTCTCTGGCACCCCCAGGATCTCAGGTTCCCTCTTTACAGGAGGCCAGGAGATGCCTTCCTGTCGAGAGGAACTGGAAACTTTGCCCATCCCTCTGTCACCAAAGAGCCACGGGCTGGTGTCCCAGGGCCTGGGAGGGGGGCAGGTAAGGGGCTTGCTAGGGCCCTGTCGGCTGTCTGGTGAGAACCCATGAGCCCCTGCCCTGCACCTCCAGACACTTCAGGGGGTGGGGTCACAGGAACTTTCCTCCATAGGGACAGCAGGCCACCAACTTATGCCAAAGGTGACATGGGGTAGGAATACCCATTTGGACACTCTAAAGAAGGAAACTCATAATCCCAAGATAGCCGTTGTATTTCCTTTGTCCCTTTGAGTTGCAGAGATTCCATTGCTCTTGATTTATGGGAAACTGAGGCCCAGGAAGGGGTGGGACTCACCACCATGTATAACTGCATAGTGGCGGTCCACAGAAGCACAGCCTGCGTGAGAGGCTGAGAGGAGGGAAGGTTGGAGTGGAGCAGAGCACGATTCCCACTGTCCCAACAGACCTCTGGGGCAGACTGCCTTCCAGAGCGACTACGTCAGTCACAGGCATCACACAGGCTATGCCCAGGGGCCCTTGGACTCTACAGCCCTGCATGTCTCCATCTTTCTTCTGGGCACCTCTCCCTGAGCCACACAGATAGGGATCAAAGCAGTGAGGCCAGCAAGTGCTGAGAGCCTGCGGTCTGCATCTAAGAAAGGCCTCGGCAAGCTCTTGAATGGTCTCCCCTGGCCCTTGCCTCCCCCACCCCACTTGTTCAGTCCCTGCAGTCAGGCACAGCAGTAAGGACATTCATTGGCTAGTCCTCGTCAGATGGCTGACACTGCTCCAGCCTGCCAGCTTCCACAGAGATCCCAAAATGCTGTATGAGTTCTCTCAGGAGACTTGAGCTCTCTTCCCTTCCCGGCCTGTGCTGCTGTCTGCGTGCCGCCACTCTCAGGGACCTCAGCATCACACCAGCCCTGCCCTCCCAAGCCTTGGGCGGCACAGGCCCCACCCCACCAAGGCTGTACTCAGCTTGAGCACTTGGCACCCCCAGGCCTCTCCTGGTTCTCTAAGAACATTGGGCCTGCCTGCTCTGGTCTCTCCTGAGCCTGTCACCCGCATATTCAGCAAACACATTGCGCGGTGACTGTGTACCAAGGCTGAGAAGTGCCAAGACTGGCAGGGAGTGGGAACAGGCAGGAGGCCCTTCTGCTTGCCTGTGCTCCTACCTGCCTAGATTAGATTAATACAGGCATATCTGAAGCGTCCTGGTGAGCACAGGGGTCTCATCAGGAGCTGTGCCCCATATACAACCACCACAACCCACATCTATGTCCGCCATCTATGTGGGTGTGGGACAGGGCACAGTGTTGGTAGTGTCTTGTTCATGTCCCTGGAGCTCACAGTGTGCACAGGTTCCTCTGCTCTGCTCTGCCCACCTCTTCCCACCAGGCACTTCCTCAAAGGCGGTCGTGCCCCATGGGAAACTTGCCAGCCTCGTGGCAGTGCAGGCACTATAGGAGTCCTTTGGAAAGGTGTCACCTGCACAGATGCCAGGCACTGAAGGGATAAGTTTTGCAGCAGAGTCTATTGGCAAAGGGAGGAAGTGTGTCTCTAACCCCTCTCTGAGGACATGGTTTGAGGGTGTTTATCGGATAAGGGAGTGGATGGTTTGAGGCATGGGGACAGGTAAGAGGCATAGCAGTTAGTGGTCTGCTCATGTGTCAGCCATCCTCATAGCTCTGCACAGGGTCCATGTGTAGAAAATGGTGGTGTTATGTGGCCTGAGGGTAGTGCTTCAGGCCTACAACATCAAAATGTCACCTTCATGGGCCAGGGAGATGGCTCAGTGGAATAAGCGCTTCCCTGGCAAGTATAAGGGCCTGAGTTTAATCCCTGGTTCCGCAAAAAAAAAAAAAATGTCACCTTCAGACATATGCATGGGCCAAAGTGAGAGGGTCTCTGGTTTCAACAAAAGTGGCCCCCAAGTCTCTGAAAATTAACATAAGCATGTGTCACCACCACCACCACCCCAGGTCCAAGCTGTCATCTACAGAAAAGCTAGTCTAATGGGAGACTTGTCACCTGTTGCTCTACTGTGTGACCTCCAAAATTGGTGACTTTTTTTTTTTTTTTCAGTACCAGGGATTGAACTCAGGACCTTGTGCTTGCCAGGCATGCGCTTATTCTACTGAGCTATTTCCCCAGCCCCTTGGTGGCTTTGTTTACCCCTGGGTGACTTTTTTAAAGTCAACTGAAAACAAGTACCTAAAAGCATAAAAAGTAAGATAGTGCATTCAGATTTGGCTTCAGGTTCCAGGGAAAGCTCGCTCCTCCACAGAGCTCCTAAGAAAGCATATGGCGGTCACTAGTGTCTGTGCTGTGGCCCTGCCTTCAGAGTCCCAGGCGGGACACTGCCCTTGCTGGTGTTCTTCTCAGAGGGCACTTGGCATCCTGGCCCCTGTGCCTTCTCCAGTGACAGGCTCTGCCCTGGTCCTGTGCTTATCCCCGCTGGCCAGCCCTCCCTCGCCTGCTCCTCACCATCTGTGCCTTTCTGGGAGCTGTGACTGGGCCCAGACCCTCTCCCCATCTCCTTTTGTTTTCCTAAGTCCCCTCATCGTGGGCCACACAGATCCCAGGACTCTGGGTCCCACTGTGTTCAACAGGACCTGGAGCTGGAGCTGGCCGGTGAGCCTGTGGGCCACGAGAACTGTCACTGTCCTGTGGATCTGCGTTTC
>NDGM010589949.1:0-12585 GCA_002564305.1 Octomys mimax
AGCCTGAGGGGAACCGTCCCACATGACCTCTGCTGCACCCTCGGAGTCAGGGCCACCTGTGCGGGTCTTCTGAGCCTGTCCCTATGCTGAGCCATGTATGACACCTGAGTGCGTCCCCAAGCTTCTCAGCCATGAATGCCTACCATACTCCCTCACCTGTGACCATCTGCCCAACCCTGGGGGAAAGCTGATGCCATCTGCCGCGAGGATTGCTCAGCACTCACACATCAGCAGCTGCCATGGAGCTCGGGACACTGGACCATGGCTGCTGTAAGGGGATGAGGCCCTGTGTAACTCAGCTCCCCGTGCCACCCCGGCCTCCTCCCGTCCAGCTGCTTTCCTGGGTGGGCAGAAGCCTGTCCAGTGTGTCTGCTGGGTAGAGAACAGAAGTCAGTGTAGGGACATGACAGGAAAGGACTCCACCTTGGAACCACGGCATCGCAGGACCTGTGGCTCTGCACAGTGGGGGACACTGGTGTCTCGTGTCACAGCCCCTGATGCATCAGACCCCTCCATGACACCAAAGCTCTAGCTGGTGCTTGCTGGCTGCCAGGTTGGGCAGAGCCAGGGTCTGGGGCCAGAGTGCCCACAGGCAGCTTCTCGTGATGCCCTGGACATGGGGTAGCTGGCAAACCCTGTCCTGAGAAGGCCTGCAGCCTCTGCCACATGACAGAGGGTTAGCACCAGTGTGAAGCGTGACTTCTGCCCGTGGAGTGACAGGGTGCTGAGGGGTCTCAGGTGCCGTTGGTGCTGACCACAGAGATAGAGCAAGCACCGAGTGGCTCTGCAGGGCTGCAGGGGCCATGGCTATCATGGGAGGTGTGCACCCTTCCTTCCACAGTGGACCCCAGGCTGACCAGGGTGTACCTGCGCAGCCAGACCACGCAGCTGGGCTCTGGCCCTGTCCTGGGCCATGGCCTGAGACAGGACTGTCTGCAGTCACAGTGTAAAGGCTCCAAGCTCCTGTGCTGCCCTTGCAGGGCCCTGCTCTGGGGCCACCACAGAGCCACCACCACAGTCTTGTGCCACAGTCTGCAGCCAAGTTCAGGAGCAGCTCCTCCTGCTGTTGACATTCCCAAGAGGGGACATGTGGGGGCAGGACAGGGAGGGCTGGGCTTCTGAGTGTCCCTGAGCTGTGGGCGGAGGCAGTGGCTGGGGCAGAGCTGGCCGGGGGCAGTGGCTGGCATCAGCACCCTCCTCAGGGCCCCATGGGAGGCTCGGGTGGCATCTACCCTGCTGATGAATCCGAATCCTTCAGCATGGCTGGCAGCCAGAGCCACACTGGGGAGAGTGGGTACCACTAACCTGACAAGGATGGGCTGGTCTGAGTGATGGGCCTGAGAGAGAACAGTGTGTGGCAGGTGCCGCTCAGGGCCCTTGCATCTGTTCTTCCTCGGAGCAGAGACCCTGGAGCTGCCCAAGACAGAGACGGCTCTGCAAACCTCCCGCAAGCCTCAGTCGGGCATGCCGTGCTCAGAGCTTTCGGCATGGGATAATGAACAGGGCAGCTCAGGATCAGGGCACAGGTCTGGAGCCTGCTGGGAATCAGGCATCTGCACAGAGGCTGCATGGAAGTGGGGAGGAAGGGGGACGCCCAAGAGTGGTCTTTGCCCATCTGTGTTGTTACCTCGGCGTTGAGATCTGGAGGGATAGCTGGAGCCAGTGGGTAGAGCCACACCCTGGGCTGAGGGTTGTCTCTCTTTAAGGAAGTGGCCAGTTCTAGTGCCATCCTGCTAGCAGAGCGGTGATCCCAGAAGTCAGAGCCTGGCTGTGTGAACCCAGCTAGCCCACCTGGCTCATGTGCCAGCGACATGCCCTTGCTATGTGACCTTGTGCAGATTGCTGGACTGCTCATGCCTGTCGGGGGTCGTGCCATGGAGCACGCATTGGTCCTGTTCTTTCTCCAAGTCGAGTCTTCCACAAGGCAGACCTGGGTGGGAGAACCCAGCAGGGAGGATGCTGCTGCCCATGGTGCCCACATAGCATACAAGGTCAGCACCACTGTTGGCTGGCCCAGGGCTCAGGAAGCCAGGAGCTCTATGGACGGCCAGTGTCAGGGCCCATGCCCTTGTCACCAGGCCACACAGCAGGCATCAGGGCCACCCCTGGAGGTGACAGCTGATTTACAGAAAAGGAACCAAGCACAGGTCCCCGCAAGGGGTAGGGGGCAGAGGAGATGGTGCTGTGGGGCCAGCCTGTGCTGGGCCTGGGCTTCAGGGCCTCTCGTCCTCAGTTCCCAGGGGCTGGCACAGTCCCTGTGGCCACTGTCTGAAGATGGGTCTGGCTTCCTCCCCACAGCTACAGACTTCTGGGGTTCAGTGTGCCTGCTTTGAGCCATAGGGTGTCCCCACGTCCCACCCCCAAAGCTGTCACTGAGTAGAGGCGGGGGACTGAAACCCCAGGCACCCAGGGCAAACTCCAGCCTCCAGGGAGATCCTGGTGTGACCACTGGACTCAGGTGGCCCTAACCACAGCCTGCTCTTAGGCCAGTGGAGCCCTGATACCAAAGGCCTTCGGGCTGTCCCTGGCTGCCTGCGGTGGTCTGGGTCCCTACAGCACCTGGCCAGGGGTAGGTCAGCCGGGTGGCCACACTGGCTCCAGGGGCAGTCCCTTTGGCCCTGGCTTGGTAAGAGGCTTCCCCTCCACACCCGGGGCCACTAGGCCTGAGGGTCCCGGACACGTGGGCACCGGCCATACCCAGACTACTCTCCTCCCTTTCAGGGGAATCATAAGGACCTCAGGCAGAGGGGTGAGGTTGAGACCAGGCTGTCCACATTGGGAGCCTCAGGCTCCCCACCATCAGGATGGAGCCATATCTGCCTGCTGACAGAGAGACCCCAGCACCCTGGGGCGCGGGAGCCCCACTGGTGACAGATGTGCGACCTCAGGCCCCACAAAGACCTGCAAGATATGGAAGGTAGCACACAGGGCACCCACGGTGGAAATGCTGACTCATTTTGCAGCTTAGTAAGTCAGAAACGTTTTAATTTCAGATAAATCACAAATCCTTCGTGTAAGCATGTCCTCATATTTAGTACAAGTGGGTTGCAAGTATTTCTGAGGAGAGGGTGGTTTTCTTTTTGTTTCTATGTGAACTATGTGTAAAGCTCACTGTCTGCACCCTCTTAGGGCAAAGCGTGGCAGCACCAAGCTCACTGAAGTTGCTGCTCATGCCGTTCGGCTTCTCCACATCCAGCCTGTTCGGCTCGAGCTGTGTCCTTGGGCAGCGCCATCCCCTTCCCAGCCCCACCGGCCACCATTCCACAGCCAGTTCTGACTGGACTCTGAGGGGCCCTCGTAGGTGTGGCCTGCACAGGCTTCCGTGGCTGGGTGTGCCCACACTACAGCTCGGGTCAGGTCTCCCCGGTGACCTGTCCTGTGGGTGTGGCTTTGCTCTCTTTCAGTGGCAAACAGATAGGTTTCTGCCTGTTGGCTGTTGTAAGTGCTGGGAAGGAGGCTGATCAGGTATTCAGGCTCTGGCTAGTCATTCTTTTGAGCTGTGTCACTGTGCCTGCTGCCCTCCCGTGACAGCACCTGCAAGGCCAGCAGGGATGTCAGGAAGCACACCCTGGCTTCTGCGCAGGCGCGTGGGCAGAGGTGCTATGTGGGTGCTGGAAAGCACCCTCATCTCGCCAGCAGCCCACGGAGCCCAGACCTCTGGGAGCACAGAACATGCTGCCTCCTGCTCAGCCTCAGCCCAAGTCTGCTCAGGAATGGCCCCAGGGTAACGGGGTGGGGGAGAAGTGGGGAGGCCAAATGCTCCTAGCCAGTGACCTTTGGCATGTCACTTCAGCTCCTGCCTGTCACCGTCAACGACTGCATGGGACAGTGCACCTGCTGTGAAGATTAAATGATTCCGAGCCCCACAGAGGGCTCCCACCCCGTGTGACCCCGTGTGACTGGTGCTGTCCAGTGGGGCAAGCAGCTGGCCCACCTGCTGCACAAGAGCATCAGTCCACCTGTCCACCATGGCCACGCCCCCTCCAGGGCTGGTGTATTTGGTCCCAGGTCCACCTGAGTGCTTGGCCCAGGTGAGAGAAAGCAGTGCTACCCTGGTAGAGCTGCCTGTTGTGAGGGGAAGTGGCCACAGGTATCTGTGCCCAGAGGACCAAGACAGCTTCCAAGGGAAGGGGCAGTGAGTGGTGGTGAGGGCAGGCCAGGAGGAGGGGTGACAGGCACAAGGCACAGGCTGGTGTCCAGGAAGTGGCTGGGCTGAGGTGAGAGTTCCCTGTTCTGGCCCAGTCTTACCTGTCCGTGCCACCTGTGGAGTGGGCATGCAGCCTACGCTGTGTCCCCTTTGCAAGTCCAGGACCTCGTGTGGACACAGCAGGAAGCAGGATTTCTCCGTCTTGTGAGCCTCACGGGCTACACCATGATTCCAGAGACAGGTGGGTGGGCAGGCTGGATGAGAGGGCTGTGCAGACCCAGGCGACAGCCAGTCCCCCTCCCCCAGCCTTGGGAGCACCCTCCGCAGCTGCTTTGCTGGGGAGGGGGAATCAGAGCTGAGCATGGCCAGTGGGTGAGGCCGCTGGGAGTGGGCCCCGCCCTACCTGAGGCCAGGGGCATGGCCGACACAGGCTCAAGGTCCCTTCATCCCTGGTGCATGCCGAGGCCACAGCATGAACTTGGACACTGAAGCAGATTTGTGTAAGGAAGGCCTGCTTGGAGGCCCGGGGTCACATCAGATTGGGTCTCTCGCAGTGCCAAGACACAACCAGACCTGGCATTTACAGCAGGCCAGTGCCTGGGCACCCCCAAGCAGGGAGCAGGCAGCTTAAGAGACCTTTCAAGTCACGTGGCGAACCCCGTTCTTGGGCCCTGGCTATGCGGCTTGTCTGGGCGGGGAGCTGGTGGGCACTCTGCAGACTGGTTAAGGGCTAGGGAGGACCCAGACCTCCAGAGAGGAGACAGAGGGCGGTTGGGGGAGGGGACTGGTGCTGGGTATCTGCCTGCATGATGGAGGAGGAGTAACCTGGACCTCGGGCTGGAGGGCAACCCAGGATGTGGGGCCTAGTGCAGACTGCAGCCAGGGAGACTTGGTGTCTCCAGGGGAGCGTGGGGCCCTTGGGAACAGGTGGCTACGGGGCTGAAGCCCCAGGGGCTCGAGAAAAGATAACCAAGGTAGCCCCTTTGAGTGTGCAAGACACAGGTGAGGATCAAGGGCTAAGTGGGGGAGGGAATTCCAGGTGGGTGATTAGCAGCCCCCTCCATCACCCAGCTCCCCCATTACGTCCCAAGCGGGGGGCTGCTGCCCACGGTTCCCATAGAGATGGAGGCGGGGCGGGTGGAGGCGCGTGCGCGTGGGAACCTCCTGTCTTGCGCGCCAGTGCGGCTGCAGTGCCTCCTCCCAGTCCGCTGTCCCTTCTACCGCCGCAAAGCGGGCTCCGAGGGACCCGGAGCCGGTGGTCGAGCTGGACAGGCAACCCCTCGTCTCGCCAGCATTCTCTCCTGCCAGCTTTCTCTCCTGCCACCTGGTCCTGCGCTCCTCCCGCCACCTTACACCCTCTCCGCCCCTCGTACCACGCCCATCCGCTTCCCGCCCCCACCCGGTGCCGCAGCCCCCGCCTGCACCCCCCGCGCCCATCCCCCGCGGCCGCGCCCACTGCGGCAGCCCCTTCCCCGCCAATCGCGTCGGGTTTGCCCCGCCCCCGCCTGCCGCAGCCCCCCGGCCGCACCCACTGCGCAGCCCCCCTCTCCGCCTGGGTGCGGGCAGTGCGGACCCTGCGTGCTGTTCCGCAGCCTTTGTGCCGCTACCGGCAGCACCGCAACCCCTGCGGGCGGGCCGCACCGGGCGGCCTGAGCGGCGGAGGGCTCCTTGGTGACGCTGTCATTTGGGTGAAATGGAAGCGGGGGCTTCGGGGGTCGTGAGGCTGGGGATGCGGATCAGGAGCGAGGCCTGCCTCGCGGGTGCTGCTGATGTGTGAGTGGGGAGCCGAAATGTTGTTAGGTGTCTCCCGTGGGTCCGAGGCCACCTTCCTAACAAGCCATTAGATGCTTGGGTACAGGCTTCTTGGGGAAGCTGGGCGACGGCAAGCAGGAAGGTCCCGGGAGGCTGGGTAGGGGCCAGTGGTCTGTCCTCTTGGGGAGGAAAGCCAGGCGGTTTGTCCAGCAAGACCCCCCCACGGCCAGTGCAGCTTCCCGGGGCCCAAGAACCGGGCGGGCGAGGTGGGGGGGGGGTTCTTGCTGGGAAGGCGCCCCATGGGCGGCAGGGGTCCAGAGCTAGGTGCGGGGGCTCCTGTGTGTCTCCTATGGCGCTTCTGGTGGAGCTTGGCACTATCTACGCAGTAGGGAGCTTCTGGGGCGGTGGGTCTGTTGGTGCAGAGCCACTCCCGGGAGCTGAGGCTTGGGGCTTTCCTCCTGCACCCCCTGTCAGCACCAAGGCTTCTGGAAAGAGGGCTGGCATGGCGCCGCCTATGCGGTCTCCAGAGGAGGGCACGAGTACTGCCAGGCCTGGCCAGTGTCTAGCATCGCCGAGAGAGGACACCGTCTGGAAGTGGGTCTTGGCTAGAGCTTCAAGATGATAGCTGGGGAGACTGCCTGTGCCCAGGGACAGGACAGGACAGGACGGAGCTGGCTGCCGCGGCTATCAGCAGGTGGTAGGAGGGTGTGAGCCAAAGTGCTGCCTACACCGGCTGCTGAGGGGCTCCCTGGGAGGCGCAGTTCCTGGGAACTGGGGAGGTTTTGGCTGGTGACATTGCCCTGGGGAAAGTCCCGCAAGAAAACCTAGACGCACCAGGACAGGAATGGACCTAAGCCTGGGAGGGAACGTTCTGGAAGGTGAGGTCAGTGCCAGGAAATTCAGCCAAGGGATGCGAAAGGGGAATTGGTGGGGTGTGGCCAAAGGGCTAAGGGGGCTCCAGCCAGTGTGAGAGCTCACCTCTGCAGGACGGAGAAGGCCTACCCCCCGCCCTGCTTCCCTCCCTGGAGAAGGGAAAGGCAGGTGGGGAAGGTACAGGGGTTGCAGAGGCAAGCAGTGTGCACCCTTGCACACGCATGACATACACACGGGGTGTGCCCTCGCGGAAGCTGGAGCCAGGTGGGGCTTGGCTTAGGGGATTCGGGTCCAAGCAGCACTGGCCCTGTTTAGGCGGCCAGCCCAACGCAGGGCTGGTCTCCGAAAGGGCAAGGGCCTTCTGCTGTCCAGCGCCACAGGGCAATCCGGGCCAGCTGGCAAGAGCTTGGCCGCAGAGGCCTAAAGCGGACCCAGGGGGCGCCTGGCCCAGCCTGCCCGGGCCCTCAGGCCGGCGCCCGGGCTCTGGCTCCGTGTCTTCACTCCCGTGACTGTTCGAGGAGGGAGGGAGGGACGGGGGCTGTGCTGGGGCAGCCGGAATGGCACAGGTCACCGGGCCGGCTGGGCGAGGTGGAGGGGCGGGGCAGGACAGGGGCTGCAGGAGGCCGGCGGAGGAATCTCACCCTTTCTCCTGTCAGCAAGCTGGAGTGAGACGGAGTGCGCCCTCCACCGGTCGCTTCTTGCCTTTGCAGTTCAGGATCTGATGGGGCCGCAAGCTTCCCGCCCCTGCTGCAGATTCCAGCAAGCCTGGCCTGGGTCCCGCTGTCCGCAGTGCGCCCCAGTGTCCCCGTAGTCCCTCCCAGGACATGCTCCCCAACACCCACGAGCCCCGCCTTGGTGGTGAGCCCCCACCCATGCAGGGGAGGCCACAAGTAGCACAGCCCCTATCCCCACTGCTGGGCAGGTGGCACCTGTCCCCTGAGGATAATCTCGCATCCCACCCACAGCACCTGAGAGTGAAGGGTCTGACAGGCACTCCTATATGCCAGGCTGCAAGATCTCGCACCAGGATGCCCCCAGGCCGGTGGCTATAGGAAGCAGAGTCTGCTTCCCACTCCCAGCCTTTGGCCCTGGTCAGCCCTGCCCAGGGAACATGTGGCCCTGGGGAGGGCAGGCACCCTGGGCGAGAGGAGGCAGGGCATCAGCAGGGCATGGGGCTCAGGCTGGGCTTCTAGGGGTGGAGTACAGCCCTTGTCTCCAGCCTTCCCTGCTCCCCCTGAGTACCAGGCCACCTTGGACCCTGCCTCCCACTCAGGACCCTTGGAGATGTGCAGGCTGAGGTCAGAGAGCTGAAACTCACCCATCCCAACCTTGCCCAGCAGGTGTCTTCCATGTCAGGTCAGGGGCTCCCTTCAGCCCAGGTGGGTTTCTGGGAAAAGGCAACCATCAGCGTCCCACCTGTGGGTTCTCTGCACCCTCTTCCTGTCTCCCCACCAGAGGTGAGAGGTCCTTGGCTGCCCCCTCTGCCCCTACATGGAAGGAGCACTGGAGCTTGTGCTGTGGCACATGGCAGGGCTTGTCCTGGGAGTTTCGAGGGTCCCTGTGGCCCCTGGCTTGTGTGGGAGCACAGAGAGTCTCTGGGCTCAGACAAGCATGGCCTGGGAGGAGGGGCTGGCCAGTGGGTGTGGGAGCCTGAGCAGCTCTGTCCCCCAGTCTCGAGAGAGGCTCGGTTTGTGGGTCTATAATATGGGGGCGCTGCAGCGCGTGACAATGAGATTAGCACCTTTGACTGTGGATGTTCTCCCATGCCATGCACCCAGCGCAGGTAGCTTAGTCCTGCACCAGAGCTGCCCCCAAATGCTGTCCCCAGTTTCAGAGGTTGTCTCGGATGTCACTACCACAGTGCCCTCTGGAGCCCATGCCTGAGCAGAGCACCTGTGATCAGTACAGAAGAGGGGACGTGGTGTGCCCTTTTCGGCAAGGTCGCAAGCCACTGCCAGGGTCTGTGGACAGCACTGTGGAGGCACATACCTGACTTGTGCCCCAGGACTCTGGGTGCTGGGTTTCATCTCACAACCCTAGCACAGGCCTAGGCAGGAGTGCTGGAGTCCGGTGGTGCCCTGGCCGCCCACGCACAGGCCTATGGCCACTTGGCTAGGGGCCCCTAGCCTGGGCTGAGTCAGGACAGCTGTGCAACAGCCCTTCCCTGAGCCCAGCCCCCTGCATGCCCTGCTGGGCTCTGCTCCCTGGCGTCCTGACCTCACCCCCCCCACACACTGCCCTCCCCACAGGCGAGCACCTGCGCATCTGCCCCCAGGGCTACACCTGCTGCACCAGCGAGATGGAGGAGAACCTGGCCAACCGCAGCCACGCTGAACTGGAAAGTGCACTCCGAGACAGCAGCCGCGCCCTGCAGGTCATGCTGGCCACCCAGCTGCGGGGCGTGGATGGTGAGTCTGGGGCTGGGCACAATGGAAGGGAAAGCAGAGACCCCAGGATGTCCAGCAGGTCAGAGTCACAGGGTGTCTGCTGCCCATGACCCAGCTCAGAAATGGCTCCTGGAAGCTAGGCGTGGTGGCACCTGCAGTCCCAACACATGGGAGGCTGAGGTAGAAGATCACCGTGACTTCAAGGCGAGCCTGAGCTCCATAGTGACCAGGTCAGCCTGCTCTACATAGCAAGATCTTATCTCCAAAAAAGGAAGGGAAGGGAAAAAGGCAGGTTCTGAAAGCCCTGTTGGCAACCTAAGGCCAGAGGGCCTATGACCTAAAACAGAACCCCCTAGTTGGGCCTCAGCCTCCTCACCAGGAGGCCAACGTCTTAGGGACCCCGTGGACTTTGTGGGGCCATTTAGTCTCGAGTTTGGCTCTGCTAACCATGCCAACAGACTTCTACAGAGTACGAGTCTCCCCACCTGCCCCTGCACCCTGGTAAGCCAACACAGCATTCAAGAAATGGAGATGTGGGGTCCCCCAAAGTCTTACGCTGCTCTCCCTGTGCTTAGACCACTTCCAGCAGCTGCTGAACAACTCGGAGCGGGCACTGCAGGACACCTTCCCTGGAGCCTTTGGGGAGCTATACACACAGAATGCCCGGGCCTTCCGGGACCTGTACACTGAGCTGCGCCTCTACTACCGTGGTGCCAACCTGCACCTGGAGGAGACACTGGCAGAGTTCTGGGCTCGTCTGCTTGAGCGCCTCTTCCGGCAGTTGCACCCCCAGCTGCTGCTGCCAGACGACTACTTGGACTGCCTGGGCAAGCAGGCTGAGGCACTGCGGCCCTTCGGGGACACCCCACGGGAGCTACGCCTGCGGGCCACCCGAGCTTTTGTGGCCGCTCGAGCCTTCGTTCAGGGCCTGGGTGTGGCTGGTGATGTGGTCCGGAAAGTGGCCCAGGTGTGGATGGGAAGGGCGCTCAGGCACACACTGGACAGGAGATAAGGGATTGAGACATATGCTTGGGGCTGGAGCAGGTTGGGGTTCCTGAAGCCTTGCAGGGCAGGGATCACAGAGGGGTGCACCAGCTGTCAACCACATCCTAATACGAGCTACAGGTCCTTAGCAAGTGGCCTCCCTGGCCCCTGAGCCTCAGTTGCCTCATCTGCGTGGCACAGTGTCCCCGCCTTCTAGTGGCTGGTGGCTGAGACCCTTGTAAAACATGTGTCTGGGGCTGGCAGGCTTGGAAAGGTAGGAGGGAAGGCCCCATCATGCAGGCCAGCTCTGATGTCCACTCTAAGCCCCACACACTGAGGCTGCCAGGTGGGCTCAGGCTGCCCTCATTCCCCAGGTGCCCCTGGGTGCAGAGTGTTCAAGGGCTGTCATGAAGCTGGTGTACTGTGCCCACTGCCTGGGGGTGCCTGGCGCCCGGCCCTGCCCCGATTACTGCCGGAACGTGCTCAAGGGCTGCCTTGCCAACCAGGCTGACCTGGACGCCGAGTGGAGAAACCTCCTGGGTGAGCCCAGACCCATCCCTGGGGAGCAGACCCTGGGGAAGCAGGAAGTCACAGGCTCAGGCCTGATGGGGCCTGAGCAGGGCCACCTGGACCAGTACTACATCTGAGGGGCTGCAGGGTTGGGGTGGGTTCCTTTCAGATGCAAGTGGTACTTGACTGGGTTGGGGTGCATGCCCCAGGGATCCCTGTAGGATTCTAGTTCCTTTTCCTGCCCAAGTAGCCAGAGCCCCAACATATATACATGCTAACACATGTGACATGGTCCACTAACACCTGCATGAGCTAACATACATGCATTGGCATGTGGATGCTAGCACATGCACAAGCTGGCATGTACCTCTGCTGCATACTTTCACGCTGATGTGGGTGTGCCTACATGTGCATTTGGCACAGATATATGCCAACACACATGTACTAGCACATACATGTTTTGGCTTTAAGTCAATTTGCACACGTCAGCTTGTGTCAGGTAGTAGGCATGCTTCCGTGACAACATGTAAAGGTTACATGCTGACGCCATGGCCCGACATATGCATGCTGGTATTGTGTGCTAATGTATGTTCAAAGGCATGAGATAAGCCAGTTAGGAAACTTCACACATGTGAGCTTTGCATACTGTGTTACATAATGTAGACACGTGTGTGCCTGGGCTGGCAGAGGTAAACCAGCACGCACACACAGCAGCTCACAGAGGCTACGTGTAGGTAAACAGGTTCGTGCAGGGTGAGTGTGCATCTGTGTCAACACCTGCATGAGCTAACACCCAGCGTGCGTGTGTATGGCATAAGCCGAGCCGCCAGGACCACAGTGTGTGCACCTTGGTGCACAGTGCTGACAGGAGTGCACATGCAGCAAGCTGGCCTGACTGGAGTACATGCACCTGGGGCCCTCTACCAGCTTCACCTTTGACCAGGGCTGCAAGACTGCAGGTCACTAACATGCACATGTGACGTGTGTGTGTGTGTATGTATTATGTATGTGCGCATGTTAACACCCATGCCAGACTCCATGGTGCTCATCACTGACAAGTTCTGGGGCCCGTCGGGTGCGGAGAGTGTCATCAGCAGTGTACACATGTGGCTGGCGGAGGCCATCAACGCCCTTCAGGACAGCAGGGACTCACTCACAGCTAAGGTGCGGCAGGAGGCCCTGGTGGGCATGGAGGGCTGCCCCAACACTACCCCACTGGCTCGAGGGGCCCTGATGCCCCTTCAGGAGCTTGCACATCTCCCCAGGTCATCCAGGGCTGTGGGAACCCCAGAGTCAACCCCCAGAGCCCAGGCCCAGAGGAGAAGCCACACCGGGGCAAGCTGGTGCTGCAGGAGAAGCCCCCCACAGGTGCCCTGGAGACACTGGTGAGTGCCCGCCATGCTCCTACTGCCCACTCTGTGTCCATGTGGGAGGGCAGGTGGCCAGACTGCTGAGGGGCCTCAACACTGCCTGTAGGTCTCTGAGGCCAAGACCCAGCTCCGCAACGTTCAAGACTTCTGGATCAGCTTGCCCGGGACACTGTGCAGTGAGAGGATGGCCATGAGTCCTGCCAGTGATGACCGCTGCTGGAACGGGATGGCCAAGGGCCGGTAGGCGCCTGCCTGCATCCTAACATAACACCAGCAGGCCTGGGGAGCGGGTAGAGACCTTGCCCTCACCTGGGCCAGCTCCCACAACATGCCCTGCCACGGGGAGGTGTAGGGGGAGCCTGTCCGCCTGTCCCACAGTGGGGCCTGTGGGCTGCCGTTGGCCCTCTGCAAGGGCCAGCACAGTGATCAGCTCAGCCGCCCCCCCCCCACCAGGTACTTGCCCGAGGTAATGGGTGACGGCCTGGCCAACCAGATCAACAACCCCGAGGTGGAGGTGGACATCACCAAGCCGGACATGACCATCCGGCAGCAGATCATGCAG
>NDGM010590155.1:0-14303 GCA_002564305.1 Octomys mimax
GATTTGAAACTGTCTAATTGCTATTTGTTTATCAATAAAATTCTGAAAAAAAAAGAAAGAAAGAAACACAACAGAGAGGCCCAGGAGACAGGTGGGTCTCCCACAACAAGGAAGTGGGACAGAGGACTGAGGGCAAGGTGCAGTGTGCCGGAGCTTCACAGCTCAGTTAATGTAAACATCATGTGCCATAACATTAGTTAAGATTAATAATATCAACAAGAATGAAAGATAGGATAGGGAATATGGAGGAAAGGGGAGGAAGAGGAGGGGGAGAGGGATTTAAACCACAGTGAGCCTGTGCTATGCATGTGCAACTACACTCCAAGATGACTGTACACTGCAGGAACTGCAAACATGTACGACTAAAATAAAAGACTTTAAAAAAAATAATAAGTCAGGGGCTGGGGAGATAGGTAAGCAGTCTTAGCACCTGTCTGGTAAGCATAAGGACCCAGGATCAATCCTCAGGACTGTATGCCTTGCTGGCTTCACACCCAGCCAGCTCAAAAGCATGTGTGGTGGTACATGCCTGTAATCCCAGCTCTGGGGAAGCTGAGACAGGAAGATCACTATGAGTCTGAGCTGCATCGTGAAACTCGGTACCAAAGAAATACATAAATTAAAAGAAAAGCAAGATAAGACTTTGCCTGCCATAGTCTGGGGGTGGCAACATGTGCAGAAGAGAAGCCATACCTTATTCTTTGTCTTCTCTGGTTTGAACATCAATAGTAAAGTACAATAAATATATTCTGAAGCAAAATTTGTTGCTCAGAGTTCTGGTCATGGGGTAGTCCAGTTTATTTACTGTCTTTCAGGAGCCTGATTTCAGACAACAGTGTTCTTGTAATCCTAAGTGGCAGAAGGGACCAGGGATCTTTTCCTCCTCTCCTTTATAAAGACATTATGCTCATCCATGAATATACAAATCGTGTCCATTCGTGAGCTCTAAAAGGCACCAACACTGAATCCATCATCTTAGGGGCTACAGTTTTAACCCACGAACTTGGGGGAGATATATTATAGTCCATTCCATATGTTGAGTTTAACATGTTTTGGGGTAGGTGGATACATAAGTATAAACGAAAAGGGCACTAGGTCATGTGTGATTTGGAAATGATTGAAGAGTTTCCCCACTGTGCTTGGGAAATTGATAAGAAAAAGGATATAAAACTGAATGTTAAGGATCTGCCAATTCCTTTCTGAAGTTCTAATTTTAACCTTCTCTCCTTTCACACAACATTAAAGTTTTAATTTTAAAAAATTTACACTTTTCATTTTGATACATTTTTTATTTTTTAAAAAAAAGGTTAAGAAGATATTGTTTGGTTCTCCCCATACACATAAAGACTTCCAAAAAAATCATGCAGGAAAATAGCTACACATTATTACTTTAATAACTTTGTCAGAGGTTAAATTGTATTACTTAAAACATAGAATGATAACTTAAAATTTAATAACAGTCCTCTTATTAGTCAGGGCATAGGGCTCAACTTTAAAAGGTTAGCATGTTGTTTTAAATATGGATTGAGATCTCATTATCACTGACCTGTTATGTGGTAATATTTTAAAACCCGTTAAAGATTGTCTAGCTGTTCATTGCTTATCTACAGAAAAAATGGGAGAGAGTCTATGCAGAATATGGAATATAAAGACATAAAATTTTTGTTTAAATGATATGTGAGTTATTCTTAATTAAGACACTCTGATTTAAAAAATAATCAAAGGTGTTTGTGTATGGTAAGAAATTTTTTCATAAAAATTATCAAATTTTTAACTTCATTTATATTCATGCTTCTCTCTCAGTTGGTAGAAAACATATTTGACTATTCATTCTCAAGAAGTATTAGCCACAACAAAAAATCCAACCAAAATTACATCTGCTTAGTTAATCAGATATTCATTTGAAACATAAAATGACGTGAAAGACATGTCAGATATGGCGTTTTAATAAAATATTTTAATTTGTTGAAATGCAAATTAAGAAAGCTTTTCTTTCAGAATTGAGCTATTCAGTGACTACCAAAATATACTTTATCCAGGTGTGGTGGTGCTTGCTAATAATTCTAGCACTTTGAGAACCTGAGTCAGGAGAAGCATATGTTTGAATCCTTCCTAGACAATATAAGGACTTAGTAAGATTCTGTCTCAATACATACATATATATATATATTCATATATAAATACATAAAAATTGAAAAGCTCAATGAAGGTTCTGAGTTCAATCTCCTGTAAGGAAGAAAAAACTCATAACTGAAATTTTTATTTCATATATTCATTGTTTTGGTTCAGGTTTGACCCAGGCACGTAAGACTCCAGGCAAGCACACTTAGCACTAAGCTCATCTCCTGACCACTATCAATAAAATTCTAAAGAGAAGGAAAAATTTGCAGCTTATGTAAAATAAACTATAAATATTTCAAAACATCCTAAACAATCAAATCTTGTTCAAATCTTGTTAGGGAGCTAAGCATAGTAACATGTCTCCATAATTTACGTCTTTATAGTAAAATGAAAAGCTACTGATTAAACTGACTTGTTATATCATTTTGATAGAAATATTTAAAACTATAGTTTAGCTAATTAAATACAAATTCAGTATTGATTTGATAGCACTTCAATAAAATTAACTTCAAAATTACGAGTTATAAACAAAAACTCAACAAGAAAATAAAAATGCTCTCCTTTGCATTTACTATATATGGAATATATATATATATATATGAAATATATATGAAATATACATTAAAAACTATATTTGAAATGGCAAGCAATATTCTTTGGTCCTATGCAGGAGTTGTATAAACTCAAAATAATGTGGTGAAGTAAAAGTTAACAAAGAGGAAAGGAGGATAAAGCCGCACACACTAGACTTAGGTGAGTGCCATGCTAAATGAGCACCTCCCCGCAACCTATCTGCAGTATGGAAAGCTAGGTTTCTCCTTGATTGTGACACATAGGTCAGTGGAATGAGGGAAGAGAAAACACTGTGGCTTCCTCTAATAAGTGAGGCAAAGACTCAGATGCTCTCCAGTGTGGTCCCAGCAAACGTCCGTGCTCCGTACCCTCGTTTTCCAGTGTTTTCTAGGCTTCTGACTTTTTCCATATTACGCGCATGCTCTTCCTGAGCTTGGCGCTTGGATTTCACTTCTCTCTCACTTTGCGATACTGAGCATTTCTTTCTCACCCACTGTGGAGTTGCAGTACTGGAATCCTGAGGTGACAGTCACAGAACTGCGAGCACGAGCAGGATATTTAAGCCTGGAATATTTTCTGAATTCTTACTTAATCATCAGATGACTCAGTCAATGATCCCAATTATTCTTTTTCTTTCACTCATTCTTAAATATTTACAGATTTACTTTTTTTTTGTGGTACCAGAGATTGAACTCAGGACCCTGCGCTTGCCAGACAGGTGCTTATTTTACTGAGCTATCTCTTCACTTATTCTTAAGTATTTACCCATTTCCTTTTTTGCCTTAAAACATGATAGTTTGCATCACTTTAACAGTGTTTCGGAAACAGAAACCATCAGAACAAAATTCCAAGTAAAATCATTAACATGATTTTCTTAAAAGAAAAGATAAAATACTTAAAATTTTCTCTACCATTACCTTAACTGCTCTTTTAGTCATTGGAGATGTGGTAATCAATAACATTAAAGCAAAACTATTGAAGGACTTAAAGTTTTTCCACATTCTATAGACAATGTATAGTTTGTCCAAGAGAATTGTTTCCTAATTGTAATGGCTAATACTGTTGAAAACAGACACTTGTCTAGGAGAAAATATGCAATTAATAATAAATTATCAAAGTTAATAATCTGAGTAATTGAGCAATCTTTGCTTCAAAAAGTTTGTTGTGTCATAGCCTAAGAGGTATAGTTCATTTAATTTTTATATATGTGTACACCTGTATATGAAATACAGCTGTATCCACTGTGTGGGATAGTGTCAGATGGTATCAGGTTGCATTATTGAATTGATAGTTCAATACTTCGTTATCTTTCCACCTACTGTTGCCCTCCTCCCTATTCTGATTTCTTGATTTCTATCATCAATTGTGGTAAATATTTAAATTACTATTCTTAGTTGAGCACCGTCCCTATACAATTATTTCAGATGACTGATTATAAGAAAACCAAACTGTAATCAGACCATAAAGTTCATATATCTCCATTTATATCAGGTGATATTTTTTAACTTAAACTACACAAGTGAATCCTAATAGTCATTTAATATTCAGGATGGATATTAAAAAATATACTTCAGGTACTTGGACTGCATTTCTTTTTTATGTACTGTAATATACCTGGAAGATCAGCCTACTTAACATTAGGCAGACTTATGCCAGGAGCAAGAATAGACACCACTGCAACTTGTATCTAGTTGTCTATCTGTGAAGTTGAATGTTTAGATGAAGTAGTTATATTTTTTTTTACTTTAAAAAATACAGCTTTCCTAACAGACTTGAGTGTATAGATCTGAGTTTTTATATTTTTTGGGCTCTCCAGTTTTCCTGCCGTGGCCACACTCTACTTCTCTGCATTCCTGGCTTCCTCTTATCTCAGAACAAGTCCCTGTGCTTGTGTATGGCTGTGTCTTCCTGTCTCCCAAGAAGCCAAGCATGGGCACACCTCACTTAGCTCCTCAGGTCACTGCTAGGACACTGTGATGCTTTGGTCCTCACTAAAGTAGGGAGAAGAAATGTATGGAACAGGCTCAGGGCAGTTTGAACAGACTTCTCTCTGCTCTTAGGTACTTGGAAGCCAGAAGTTGTGAGATTGTGTCTAATGAGCAGGTCTTCCTTCCCTGTGAGGACAAATATACTCAATAAGGGTTAAGCCCAGGTCTGAGGCTCATGTCCAGGTTCCTCATATGTAAGCACTGAATGTATGTTTACATACTTTACAAACAAATAGGAATTAATGTAGGTGGAAAGAAAGATCATCATGTCCCTTCCTAGAATAATTGAGGTTGAGGTATGAAAATTCCCACTAACAACAGCCATACAAGATGTTAGTGTTGAACCCACTAATACTCAATTAATCAGCAAGTGTACTTTTACATATGCAACTGAAAGATGCATATAAAATTGCACTTAAAGATATCTGCAAAATTTTCTTATGTTCATAATTACCTTTAAAAGCAAACAATTTTATTGTACATAAGTATAGATGCAATAGTAGAAGAAAATTGAGCAAGTAGAAGAAATAAACTTTGCCAGGCATGGTGGCTCATGCCTGTAATCCCAGCACTTGGGAGGCTGAGGCAGCAGGATTGTTGTGAGTTCAAAGAGGATTGCTGTGAGTTTAAGGCCAGTGTGTGCTATATAGTGAGACCACATTTCAAATAAGAAAAGAAACTTTGGCAAATTCAATAGTATAGATGTGTTATGTGTGTAACATTGGTCATAGAAGCCGGACACACACACACAAAATATATCCTTTATTGCCCCATTTATAAAAAAATCCCAAAAGATATAACTAATCTGTGATGATAGCAATCAAAACAGTGGTTAGTTTTTGAACATATGGTAAGACAAGTTTCCATAGTATTGGCTTATGTAAATGCCAACCTTCTACCTTTCGTTTGTGTGGTGCTAGTTTGATTATACTCCCTTTGTAAAAGCTCATCATACTGTGCATTACAAATTGTGCACTTTTCTATTGTTATATTTAACTTTCATCTAAAATAATTGAAGAGAATTAAAGAAATGCATTAGGGATTTGCAAACTTTTTCAATACTTCTTTTCCACTAAAGGCAAAAGAAACTTATAGTTAGTTGCTCATTGGAATCTCTTGTAGAGCAATTTCAATCCCTGGGCTTCAAACTCTCATGCATTCTTTAGTGATAGGAAATAATTAACTCCCAGGTTAGTCCATTTATGTTTTGATAGCTTTAGTGGATAGGTGAATCTTACATAAAACAGAACCCCATCTGCCTTCAATTAGCCTCCACTGTTAGCTCTAACCTCTAGAGCTACACAAAGTATGAAATCTCTTCTTACACCTGCACTCCCTTCAAACGCTTGTGAGGTCAGTGTTCTTCACCAGGTCAGGCATTATACTGGCTAAAAGAGTTCCTTCTGATCATATTTTTTAAGGTATGTTGTTGGCAAAGTTCCCCCCTCCTAGTCCATTCTGATTCTTCCACAGCAGTTAGCCCACCATCAATATTTAAACTAGGATCTTAATCTCAGTTAAATTTAACAGATGAGGGATACTGGGGACACAGATGCAAGGTGAGATATGCCCTCATCTGATCTCCACCTTGGATGCAGCTCTGCTCCTCAGCTCGAGACCCTGCTGGCCTTGTTGGCAGCTGTGCAGCTCCAGTGAGCCGAGCCAGCAGGCAAATAAATCTCCTAGGTCTGCTGGATGGGAACCAGCATAAGAATTTTCCATGTGCAGGGTAGTTCCCTGGACATGAGTCCAGGGATTTCTTTCATCCCAAATAAAACAATTTATTATTTACCTGGGCTCATAATTCCAGTTCCTAACTTAATTCACCACCAGAACCTTGCAGCTTCTCTTCTCCATGTCAAAGTTGGGGGTCACAATTTCAAATGACAGTTGACAAGAATGCTTTCTGTCTACTTCATCTTCACCAGTGTTGAGTCACAAGCAGATTGAGTCTCTCTCTTCACTAAGTGCAATTTTTCCAGTGGAAAGAGTGCCGTCCTGTGTCCTGCAATGCTGACCTCGATCTTGTTACAGAGACTCATGACAAATATTTTCAACAAAATAGAGGCTTACTCTTTTTAAAAATTTATATCATCATTATCACATGCTTCTGTGTTTCAGTTTTGGTAACTGTAACCTGTACCTCATGGTGTAACATCCCTGCCCAAGGGCCAGCCTTCAAAACCTTGGTCTTTCTTTAGTTTATCATTTTATTTTTGGTCCCAAGGATCAAACTCAGGACCTTGCACTTCCCAGGGGCTTATGCCACTGAGCTATCTCCCTGGCCTCTAATTTAACTATGCATAAGAAATTATTTAACTTTTTGCCATTCTAATACTTCATTGGAACTTACAAGTATATTTTTTAATCATTAAGACATTTTTTTATCATTGAATTGTATTTGGCAATTGTTGCAACTTGCCTGCAGATAGGAGGGTTACAGTGTTTTGAGCTACAGAGAATATGTGTGCGTGTGTGTGTGTGTGAGTGTGTGTGTGTGTCTTTCTCTGCTGTTTTGGAAATCATATAATATGAGGCAGCTTATTTCAACAATTAGGGTGCTGGATGGCAGAGAATTTTTTCAGTCAGCTGTGCACACACAGTAAATAATATTTCTTAGGCAAAGGTAACTTTTTGCATAGTTGTAAAATTCTATTATATTCTGTTGCCAAAAGAAACATAAGAAAAAACTAATTTTTAAAAGAATAATCTATTTAAAGTCACCAAAACCAAAACCAAGACTATTACATTGTCCCAGTAAGAGGAAAATAGAAGACAGAATGAGAATTTAATGATATATGTTTTCATTTCATTGCCTGTGTGTTCTCTGAGATGAAGGCTGAAGGCTGTCAAGGGCAGTGTTTGCATCAAGCTTTGGTGATGCATATTTCTGCCTTCTAAATTACATTCAATCTAAGAAAATATGATCAACTTTCCCGAATACAGAAGGAGGAGTCTGTCACAGAAGAAACATGCCGAGACATATGGAGTGAGAGACTAAACTCTGCATTCAACTCTCATTGCATGGATTCCTTTATTTACAAGTGAAAAAATAAATTTTGGTAAACTCCGCTAATGCTCCCTCTTTACTGACTGAGTTGAAATTAATCCACATTTAAATTTAAGTGGTAGCAGAACACACGTATCTGGCAGGGACAGAGTGTAAATGCTCATTGGTTCCGCTTGCAGCAAAGTTGACAAAGTTTCAGGAGCAGTTCCTGTTGGAGTTGGAGGCCTTCTGTTGATATTTCTTCCTGGGTGTGTTGAGAAATTGTCTGCTTAGCAACATCCACATTTTTGAAATGGAGCAGAAATAAAAATACTGTCATCATTTATATGACCCCAAATACCTATCTCGGAGACAAAGCCATCTTCCTTTCTGTCAACTTGAGGTTTGGGAGATTTTATTTTCTAAGAGATGAAGGTACTTTTTCCCAGTAAAAATTCTCCTTAAAAAATTCTATCGATGGCTTCAGGATAAATTCTGTGTACATCTACTAAATTATTTGCATGGAAGAGAGCTATTTGTTACTCTAATTGCATTAATTTAAAAAATTCAAAGGAAAGATGAGTCAAGGCTGTCATTCTCATGATGCTAAAGATTTTCATTTTGTTAAATAAGACTATTGGATTGTTACAGAAACAAATTACTAGGACGTGCTAAAGTATGCATCAAAGGTACAGTTTTGTTGGCCAAACTTTAAGTATTGGGTGTGTAGTCAGAAGCACACATTGTGCCTTCATTACCATTCTAAAATCTTCTCTTTTAGACAGAGCTATGTTTGGTAAAGAGATTTCTAAACTTCCAAAGATTTAAAAACCATTTTCAGACTTCAAGAATCCACTCATAAATTAGCAATTCTTCCTCTTTTAATATAATTAGTATGCATACAATAGAAGAGAAGCAGAGCCGCATAGCCCAGAGCAACGGCAGGATTTCACTCGCACACTGACTGAAACTGGTGCAGTAGCTACCTTCTTCAAAATGTTCATTTCGAATATTAAAAACAAAGTTTCAGTGTTTCTAAACCACGTAGCACAATTGGGTAACGCAAATGGCTTCAATTTTGTTCCTTTGCTCTAAGGCTCAAATCAACTCAACCATTTCCAAAGCACATGTTCAAATTAGTTTTTGTGTCCTGGACAGATGCTTTTGTGGTTTTATCTCCTACAAGTTATTAGTCCACTATTTATCAAGGACATGCCGTCAACATTTTGAACACCATTCTGCTTGTTTCAGTACAGTGAAATACTGACGATCAGGAAGGCAGTGTTTAGGACTGCACTGGCATTTTGCGCTTTGCTTGTCTGCATATCTTGCAATCAGCGGTGTTGTGGTTTTATGAGATTAGTCAACAATTTCTTGGTCACACTGTCTCTAAAAATTAATCTCCTAATCTGAAATGATTTTGAAAATGTTCGTTTCAAATCGTTTCAAAATTGTTCAGTTTATTTTTTTGGTATTACGCATAATCATTTTGCTTTAAATTAGAGAAAACATTACTGCCAGTAAAACATTTTGTTTATTTTTGTCACACCTTGCAAGTTTGGTGCTTATATGAGAATCACATTAATATCACAGTGTAAATAAAAATGTTTATTAATATGAAAAAAGTTATAATTATGTTATGTTTAAATTATTATAATTATAATATAAAATAACTTAAAATTTGATCTGCCTAATTTTACTTTAATTTTATCTTACACTGGTGGCTCAATTCAAGGCAATTCATGTGTCACTTTTGATATAATAGTAAGCAAGCAAATAAACATTTCTAGGCATTTTATTATGAGTTTAAAATAACTGATTTTACATATTAACTGGCATTTCTCTACGTGCTCATTAAAAAGAAATAATTTTTTGTTTTATTAACCAAATTTCTTAACATGTTGAATTAGATATATTTTAATTAATAATCAATGATTATTAATTGTTTGAAGTTATGTATTTGCTATCAACATATCTAAATAGACATAAAAATACATTTTTTTTTCCTGGAAAACAGATGCTTGGACCTCCCTTCTGTACCTCTCTGGGACAGGAGCTATCTTTCCCTCAATAAATAAATTCTGCTAAAAAAAAAATGCTGATTTCTTGATTTAAAGTAGGAAATTAACTTTCAACTCCTCTCCTCTCACCAGAAATATAACCATATCTGATATAATAATATCAGTTATATAATTATATTTAAATAATAAGCTTTCTGATAAACTTTCTTAAAACATAATTAAAATTTATACCAATAAAACATGACCACATGGATAGACTACATACTCAGCAGAATATTTAATAGATTATATATACATTCAGAATACATTCAAGAGAATAGAATTTTGACTTTGAGGCTCTTATATAAAATAAAATTGTTTTTAAATTATTGCATTCTATTTAACTTCAAGTAAAAGAAGAACATTTTAAGAATGAAATATTTTGACTGAGAAAAATTGACCAATATGGCTGTTTTATAATTTTTATTTTTATTACTTATTATTATATCTTTATTAGGGATGATTCCAATGTATAGCTCTCTCAAGGAACTTATAGTCTATAATTAAATAAGAAAAAAAGACACCATATGTATCTTTTTAAAATTTTACTTTAAAGAGTAAAAACAAAAGCAAAAACAAATAACAACAACAACAAAGATAGAAACAGAGCAACATGCAATAACACATATGGTACAGAATTTCAAAACAAAAATAGAAAATTAACAATGGTTGTTATATTATGAATTTTTGCTGTCAAATATCTTTCAAAGATTACCAGATATAGAACTATACACATCTTTTTTAAAATTTCTATTACTAAATCTTTATAGTACATCATAAACACATTTTTGGTTGGAAATTAATATGTGCATCATCATAAATAAAGGTAAAGCAAGTCTACAAACACATGCAAAAGGCAAAGAGTGAATGTGAAATTGTTTATTTTACAAATGTATCTGTACTAGTTGGAGCAAAGCAACTTCAAATTACAGACCAAATGTAAGTCATTTTTTTCATGGCAGGGTGTGTATTACTAGTATATAAGAACAAATATCTGGCAGCTCATATTTCTGTAAAACAGGTAGATTTAATTTCAATGGTGTGTTCTATAGGTCACGTGTATCATTATAGAACCCTTACATTTCCTAAGAATTTGTGTCCCTAGGGGACCGGGGAGATGGCTCAGTGGAATAAGCCCTTCCCTGGCAAGCACAAGGGTCTAAGTTCAATCCCTGGTTCTGCCAAAAAAAAAAAAATTGTTCCTAATGGTTTTCAGATTTATGATCTAGAAAATATATACCAATCAAAGAATTAAATTATCTTCATTAGTTGTCTACTGATATATAAATTTGATAACTAAATTGTTCAACACCAATGTGAATCAGCAAGTTGAGTACGTACATTTATCATAATTGGCTATCCTTGGGTCAGGGAGATAGCTCAGTGATCTAAGTGCCTGCCTGGCAAATGCAAGGAGCAAGGTTGGATCTCTGGTACCACATGCCATGCCAGCCCCGGAACCACAGGCTTGCCATGCCAGCCACTGAAACCAGGCATAGTAGCACTCTCCTGCAATCCCAGGACTGGGGAGGCTGAGGTAGGGGGATCACTATAAGTCTTATCTGTGTAATGAGACCCTGTAACAAATAGATAAATAATTTTAGGAAAAGAATTGATTATCCTTGAATCACAGTACCTACTTGCATTTGTTCTAGATGCATCATATTTAAAGTAGCAACTATATTCTATAAATATAGGGAATAAACAATATTTTCTAAATATAAAATAAAAATTTTACTTCACATATGAACTCCTTATCATGTGCAAAGCTCAGGGTTCAAACCCCAACAACAACACAAAAACAAGAAAAGGAAAAAAAAAGAACCAAAAAGAAATCTCACTTTCTTCTCAGTCTGGCCAGTATTAGGGTAGTTCTTATTGAGTAATGGAATTCTTTTATGTATTTAGTACATGGTCTATAGGGTCTCCCTACACAGACTGGACTCTTACTGATCCTCCTGTTTTCAGCCTCCCAACTTCTGGAATTACAGGCTTTCAACACCATGCCCAGTCTCCATCCAGTAGCAGCACGCCCCAGGGCCGGGCCAGCACAGTGGAAATATTTTCGCGTATTAGCTTCATAGACTATTGGTAGCCATGTATATTGGCACACATCTTCAAGAATAATGTGTTGATAATGATAAAACCTTGGAAAACATCATCATTTTGATGTCATTGTGCTGTTGACCAAAGTGGACAGCAGGGGCCACATTTTGTGACCCAGATGACATCTTCTGCTGCAGTGACCACTGTAAAAACTTACTGTCTTGCCAGAATAAAGTCATTTGCTAAGAAGAACTTTAATACTTAGGATTATATTTTTAAACTTCTTCTTAGAAAAATATTTGAAATTTCTTATAAAAAAGATATGATGTGAACAAATGAACTCTAAATTTATTCTCTAATCATAATTCTTGGCCTATAGACCTCATGTAAAAGCTGCTGTTTTAATTTTTGTTTGACAAGAACCTCTAAACTCGTATGGAGGGAACACATTCTGGTTTCTACTAAAATCTGTTCTCTCTGAATTAGAATTCTAAATTCCCAGATAAATTCCTTTTCCCTTGCTATTTTCAGTTATTCATTACTTCTTTGGATGACATTTCTCTTGTATGTTCTTATGAAATAACAAATTATAGAGTATAGATGAAGAAGAAACAGAAATTGAGGTAAATATTTAACAGAATTACTTCTGTTAAATATTGCTTATAGTCTTGGTTTAGATTCCCACAAGAGCAAAGCCTAAAACCCACACAGCTCATTTATTTAGGGTTTAGAAACAACAAGAGCAAGATAAAGTGAAAGAAAATACTAATAACCAGTGAGATTGTGGCCTCATTGCCAATCTGAGAAAACAAATTTAGACTTTGTTGTGAAGAACATGCCAAATATCCATCATTGTAGTCATAGACGAGTCAAAAGTGGGAGATTTATTGACTAATATCTAAATACTAATAGATTTAGATTTTCCTCAGAATTTTAATCACTCACGCTTCAGGGATGCCTGATGTTCCTTCAGCTTCAGAAAGTAAAAGCAAAAGCCTGAGAGCACACAGAGTCTTGTAATTGAACCATACTGAGTTACATGGAAACCGTTCAACACAGCTTGGTTGGAACTAGTCACTTCCTGAGAAATGTGGACTACATTAATATAAACACCTGACACAAACACATTCTTGTTATAGCTAAATGATTTCATGCATTACATTCAGCACATTATGTGCATTAACTTGTCACACTTTAAAAATACAAATAAATAAAAGATTCTGATAAAGATAGTGGACCAAAAGTTGACCAAACCTTTTAGTTAGTTTTGTGAATTTGGTTGATGAACTTAGCCTGACTTACTACCAACACTCTATTCATATAAGCCTTAGATACTCATTCAGATACCCTAAGTATCTTCTACAGTGGGGTGCTAGACTCTAATATCTGAGCACTACAGACCCAAACTTTGTTTCTCTGGTAAGGCCATGGTTGCTGAAATTGCCATTCCAGTGTTTTACCAGCTATGGAAGCAGAAGAGTTGCGAGTCCTACTTAGTGGATCCTCTAAGCCCTAGCCATTGTCACGTATGCCAGGCAAACGAACACTACAATCAAACTAGAGGATCTTCTCCAAGATGCAAACTTTGCTTTTCCTTGCTAGGTACTGATAAGTGACATCAAATAGCAGTAAATATTTTAGTTTTTGTATAGTATCTGAGAGCACTATCCAGCACAGTTCAGGTGCCTACAGTGTCATTTTAGTTGACTTTTTAATGGTCTTTAGTTTGAAATATTATGCAGGATTTTATGGCTGTAAGCCACGTATCTTGTATGCCCTAGATCATGAACCCATGAACTCTTCTTATCACAGACTACTTTCAAATGATGTGCAGTTTTATAGGTAGCAAAGGAACTTTTCTCCAGTAGTCTTCCATTTCACTGCTTTTGGCATTTGTGTTATTATCATAAACTGGCGGCATGGAACCGTGGCATCAAATCGGTAATTCTTTTAAAGTTTTTGTCATACATTATATGTACATATTTGTGAGAAGCCAGAATTTGGTACTATTTTTGTTTAAATAATAAATTACCATTTAAACATAAAATAAAAATAATTCATACCAATTTCAATGTTCTTTACTACATTTGTACTGAGACTTCAGTCTGAGACATTTATCATTAACTACAATTCTTTTTTAAAAAATATTTCATAGTGTGGATATGCTGGTGATGAATTTTTCCAGGACTTTTTAATGTTGAAAGACTTTTGCTTTTCCTACTACCTCAAGGATTATCTCTAGGTATGTAATAAAAGATTGTCATAGTTGTTTTCAAGTGTTTGAATATGATGTGTTATAGTCCACTTTTTTACATTATTTTCAAAGAGACATTATCGCTCACCCCTATTTTTGTTTTCATCATGTGTTCTTTTTTCTCTATTTTTAGCATAACTTTCACATAGATTTTAAGCTTTTTGAATACAAAGTTCTCAACATATTCTTTTTTTTTTCTTTTAAAGGAGTTTAAACATTTATTTATTTATTTAGAGAGACAGAGAGAGAGGAGAGAGAGAGAGAGAGAGAGA
>NDGM010590321.1:0-12328 GCA_002564305.1 Octomys mimax
TAGTTACATTCTCTTAATGAATAGAGGGATTTATTGTAATAGTGTTTGTAAATAGGATATCATATTCGCATCTTGTACAGCAGTTAACCACTAGGAAGAATGTATGCAATGTCTTTATTATTGAAACTGTCCTACCAATTTGATTTAAAACTGTCTCATTGCTATTTGTGTCTCAATGAAATTATGGAAAATAAAAAAAAAAAAGAAGGCTGAAGAATCTGCGATGGAAAGCTGAAGGATCTAAGACAGAAGAGTCTGCACTGGAAGCCAGGAGATGATGTGTAATTTTGTGCTGAGTCACTCTTGGGTGGGCCCTCCCTGCTGGCCCCCACGAGGTCCAGGTGTGGAACTGACAAGGTGATCTAGCCAAGTTGACACAGTGCATTCATCACTACAAATGTTAAGCAACCTTTTTTATTTTTATGCGTTTGGTACAGGGTCTCACTACGCAGCTCGGACTCATAGTGATCCTCTTGTTTTCATCCTTCCCAGTGATGGGATTACAGGCATGCACCACCACACCCCACCAGTCTCAGTGACCAGCTCAGCACACCTGGTGGTGGGGCCACATGATATGTGATGCTGGGGATCGAACCTGAGTTCCTGCGTTTGCCTAAGCAGGCACTTAGTCTGCTAAGCTATCTCATCAGCACTAAGCAACCTTTTATTATGCATCATTATAAAATTTTCTATTAAAGAACCAAGAATTATATTTCTGTTATGCCCACCATTCATCAATTGCATATTTTAGAAAATTGCACCTCTTCTCTTACATAGCAAACAGTTAATTTTGTCAAGGAGGCAGTTCATTATCTCTTCTTCTCGTTTCTTTGTACCTAGAGGGTAGTTCCATAATAAAGGTGACAAACAGTTTTATTACTTTTTCCTTTTGTACTAGGAATCAAATTCAGGGCCTTGCACTTGCCAGGCAGGTGCCTGTGCTGCTGAGCTACATCCCTGGCCCAACAAATAGTCCCAAGAAAGCAACACAAGGTCAGAGGAGCAGCTAAGGGCAATCGCTGGTGGCTGCAGCCCAGGGAAAATGTTGGCAACACCGGTGCCCCCAATGGGCCCTGCTGGCCCTTGAGTTCAACCCAAGCCTGGCTCCCCAGCCTTCCAGTGTCAGTGGCTTTGCCCACTTCGCTTGTTTTACTATGGTTTCATATTTCGTTTTAGTTGATTGTAACAAAAAAAAACAATCACAGTCAGTCCTGATGCAGTATACAGCCGGTGCTCTCAGCCGCATCTGTTAGGAGGGACTAGAGGAGTCTTGGCATGTCTGTGCTGGGTGAAGATTCCTAGGGCATCCTTTGTCCTTGAAGTAGAAAACCCAGCTGCCTTGTGAATGTCACAGGGGCCGCATCTGTGTTGTGTATGAAGCCCTCTCATTTAGCGAAAGTGGTTTGGCAAGAACACTTTTTACCATTTCCAACACATTGGCAATCTTTGTCATTTCAAAAACAGCTCACAAAATACGATTTTTTTATGGCATTAGCATGCAAATAGCAAATATAAAAACGGAAATGATTACATAAAAAGATGTCTGCAGTTTCTACCAGTTACCTGCTGAAAGAAAGTAAGGAGGCTGTCAATTGCTTGACCACTTGCTTCAAGATGTTAAATCCAGTGTTAGCTATTCCAGAAGGAGCCATTAGACACAAAACGTGCTTCCTTTTCCCTGCACTAGCTAGCCTATTTGCAACACCGAGTTCGTGGAGGGATCTCCAAAAGGACCGAGCTTCCTGTGTATGGCAACTTTATAGGATGTGTAAAGGAAAGATTGTTGTGCCAGTAAATTCAGGATTTAGGATGGTGACCATTCTTCTGGTTTGAGATGTGCCACCTCTCCATTCAAAATATTCTGTTTGGAAGAATTGGTAGCATGGACAGATAGAAAGGGCCTTGTTCTTTTGCTGAGTCCATGGTTTAATTGACAAGAGGGCTTTTCCCCAGAAAACAGTGCATCTCTCAGTCCCAGCAGCAGCATAAGAGTAAAATTGTTCACAGAAGTCCTTAGTCATCACTATGGTTGACATTTCAACTTAAATAGGGCCTGCAAAAATAAATAATAATAAATAAATATAAAATAATGTTAGGGGCCCGGAAGATGGCTCAGTGGAATAAGTGCTTGCCTGGCAAGCGCAGGGGCCTGAGTTCAATCCTCAGTTCTGCCAAAATAATAATAAAATTAAATAATAAAATAAATAAATAAAAATAAAATAAATAAAAATGTTATTGATTCCCCTGAAGATTTGAAACTTAATTGTTTTATGTTTTTAATTTGCTTAATCTGTGTAGAAACAAGTAGTGTATTAGAATTTGCGTCAAAGATGAACAACATGGACTATGGTGATCCCATGTGATTATAGCGGAGGCAAATATTCTTGTCATCCAGTGACACCATAGCGCTCCTGACATGGTGCCACATACCTCACTTGTGTGTCTGGGTTGACGCTGGTATAAACAAACCTGCTGTGCTGCCTGTTGTACAAAAATACAGCACATACTGTTACGGACCGGATAGTGCCTGTGTAATCCTTGGTAATGACAGTCAATGGCTCTACCTCTAGCTTTTGTATTTATTCTGTTACTGTTAGATTTTCCACCTTCTTAGAAAAAAAAGAAACAGACCATAAAACAGTGTGACCTTTATGCCAGTAGCAGCCTCACACATCTCCAGTTAATCACAGCACCTCATTATAGCAAGAGGCCCTATCCAGTGTTTGACCCTGATGGCCTAGGCCAGTGCAATGCTCTGTGACGTATGCCTGCCTGCATCTTTCATGATGTCTCCCCATCATTACAGCCAGGACTTCTGGCTGTAACTATTACAAGAACTGAATAGTGTAGAATAAAAAATGTATAATAAGTAAACAAAATCAGGAGATTTTATAAACACCCCACACGTTAATTTGATACACTTGCAGATTGTAATAGTTGTTCAGAACCTGTGTCATTCCTGAAATTCAGCTACTTCCTAATGAAGAGTTGATTATTTTTATTTCTGATAGCTCCTACAGTTTTGTTGAAAAGTTTTCTAAATGTTTGGCACTTTCACAGACTTTTAACACAAAAACATCACTGGTGTCACACATTGCATGTCCGGGTACAAAAAGCAAATGAAGAGAAGGGAAAGGAATAAGCAGTCCTTGCGACTCCTATGCCAGGCCTGGAGCCAATGGGCAACCTGTCAGCAATCATAAATTATATTAAGGAATGTCCTTCCACAATTAGCCCAGTCACAAAATATTTAAATTTAGTTGGTCTGCACTCCCATGGACCTGTGACATGTTGGGCAGCAAATAATTATAAATAGGAAAAAGTGAAAGTCCAGCGTGAAGGCAAGCATCATGTAACAGAACGGCCAGCCGGTGGACAGGGCCCCTCAGGAGGTGTCCAATGGGTCACACATGCATCTGCAGAGAGTGCAACTATGCTACCCTGCAGCGGGTGTATGCCTCTAATCCTAGCACGAATGTACTTTTGAAATAGTGCTACACATTAATAGTATTTCAAGGTACATGCAACGATTGCCCCATGAAGTACTACTATTTCTGTTTCTAGGGGCCACAAAATTCATTGGCTCTGGGAGGACATGTTGGAAGTCTCAAAAATTTTAATTGAAATAGGAATAGAAGTCTCTCATCATGAAAAGCAAATGAAAACATGCACTTTTTCATTGTTTTTGATATGGAGTCTCACTCTATAGTTCAGGCAAGTCTCAAACTCATTAGGTAGCACAGGCTGGCTTGGGACTCACAGCGATTCTCCTGCCTCAGCCTCCTGAATTCTGGGATTACAGGCACACACTGTCATGCTTGACAAAATGTAATCTTGAAGCAATTTGAAATAAGGGATTATATACCTAGATTATCTTACTTTAATTGTATCAATGAGACATGTTTTTAAATGCAAAGTTCTGAAATTACTACGATGGGTATATCTGGAAATACTATATGATGTCCTTGTTATGTTGCTAACACAGAAGAGGAGAGTAAAAACCAGTAATCTTTCAAAGGCAAAGAGGTGTTTTTCCAATGTGGAACTGAGGTAGAGACTTCTCCACGGATGTATTCAAACAGAGAAATAGTGGGTATTCAGAGACACCTTCAGATTCTTCTGACCCTACACTAATGACATCACAATTCATCCCAGATACACAGTTTTTCTCTGTCTGATATAAAAATTTTTAAAGACATTGATCTAGCCCAATATGAACTTATTGATTGGGGAAATAAAACTAAAATAATTGAAGTTCTGGAGAACTCCGGTGTCCCTTGAAAAATTCCCATCCTTCCCTTCCCAAGAAAACCTTGAAACTCTTTCCCCTGACACCAGTTAGTCTTTGAAAATTGGGCCTTGTTAACACATAATTAGTTTTTAAAAGGTCAAAGTGAGTTGGATGTCAACATATACTTTCTTAGCTTCTGTTAACAGCATAGTCTTCAGTCTAATACATCTTTGAAATGTTAAAAATAACTTTAATTGGTCTATACTTCAGCTGTATTTTCTTGGTTTTAATGAATTAAAACATAAAGAACAGGTATCACCATTACACACATTCAGGTAATTCAGTATACTTGGTTTCCATTTTTGTATTATGTGATTTTTTTTATTTGTTTAAAATATTCTAGTTGGGCCTGATGGCCCTTGCTTGTAATCCTAGTGCTCGGCAGGCTGAGACAGGAGGATCACTGTGAGTATGAGGCAAAGCTGAGCTATGAAGTGAGTTCAAGGTCAGCCCGAACTGCTTAGTGAAACCCTGTTTTAAGAAGAAAAAATTAGGTAAATAAATAAAATATTCTTAATCTCAAAAATTAAATATAGAATTATTCTCTGATCTTAAAATTCCACTTTGGATACACAGCCAAAAGAACTGAAAGCAGTTGCTCAAAGAGATGTTCCTACATGTTTGTCCATCTGCCTGGGGAAGATGAAAGGTAGAAACCACCCAAATTACCATTCACAAATGAGCAAATAAACAGAATACGATATGTACATACAAGGAGGTATTATTCTCCCTTTGAAAAGGTAAACCTTTAGGGCCAGCCAAATAGCTTAGTGGATTAAAGCTCCTTCAAGCAGGTGCAGGGGCCAGGGCTTGGAGTCCCGGCCTGCCGTGCCAGCCCCGTCCCCGGGGAGCACTGAGACTGCAAATGAGACTGGACCAGGTGGCGTGCGCCTGTGGTCCCAGCTCTTGGGAGGCTGTAAATACGTGGACCACGACGAGTCCGATCTAGTATGAGACTCTGTACACCTTGTACACCGTGTACACCCTGTCCTAAATACAAAAAAGGGGGGTCCCACTCTGCAGATTTTTATAATGACTTCCTTCGTTTACTGTAATGTGTTTGAGTTTCTTCCATGTTGCTGCATGCCTTAATATTTTTTTCCACTTTATTGTGGAATAGCATTCTGTGGCAGAGACATACAGAAGATTTTATGTATTCATTTGCCAGTTGACGGACATTCAGTTTGCTTCCAGTTTTAGGGATTTAAATGGATAATACTTCTATGAAAAGCTATGTCTATATCTTTGCGTGGAGATTTGTTTTTACTTCTCATGGCTATGGATGAAATGCCTCATCACGTAGTAAATAAAAGCTTTACTTTGTAATGTGTCTGACACGCATTCCGAAAGAGCTGTCCTGTAGCCATGCGAAGGAATTCCAGGGTTCCACGTCCTCAACAGTCTTTTTAACTTTAGCCTTTGGGATGAGCGCTAGCTATCCTTCATTTCAGCTCTACTTAGAGCTTACCAGTGACTACTGATGTTGCACATCTTTTCATGTCTTATTGTTGGGTTATGTATCTTTTTTGCAATGTGTGTCTTTGAAGTTTTACATGTTTCATTATGGTTTGTCTTTTATTATAAATCCTGACAGTCCTTTATTCTGGATACAAATCTTTCATTGCATATATGTTTCACAAAACTTGCTTCCAGTTATGGTTTGCATTGTGTTACCTTAAATACGATTTTCAAACAGAGTATTTTAATCTTGATGAAGTATATTTTGTCAAATTTTTATTTATTTTATTTAATTTATTCATTTTATATATTTTGTACAGGATCTCACTACACAGCTCGGACTCATAGTGATCCTCCTGTTCTCAGCCTCCCCAGTGCTGGGATTACAGGTTTGTACCACTACGCCCAGACTCAGTTGCAAGCCAAGTGAGTTCAGGGTATGAATCCCAGCCCCCATGCTTGCCTAAGCAGGCTCTTAGTCTGCTGAGCTATTTTGCTGGCCCTTTTATCTTTGGTGTTCCGATTATTTAATCTTTCACTAACTCATTGTTTTGCAATCTGTTATATTTCCTTGTAGAGATTTAATAGTCTTACCTTAGATTTTGGTCTTAGCTTAGATTTTGGTCTTAGCTTACCTGTAGGTTTAAGATTCCTGGGCCAGAGAGACAGCTCAGCGGTCTAAGCACCTGCCTGGCAAGTACAAGGACGCAGGTTCCATCCCACTGCATGCCATGACAGCCAGGGTGTGCTGAGCCGGCCACCAAGATTGGGCATGGTGGTGCATGGCAGCAATTCCAGAGCTGGGGAGGCTGAGACAGGAGGATCACTGTGAGTCTGAGGTGCATAGCAAGCGCCTGTACCAAATAAATAAAACCAAAGGAAAAAAAAGATTCCTTTAGTGTTACCTTCATGTATGATGTCAGGTAAGAGTCAAGCTCATATTTTTCTTGCCAATATCCCACTATCATAGACACACTCTGAAATGACTTTTTTCTCTATTAAATTTTTATGACACGAGTTAGTGGTCAATGGACACTGGAAGTACAGGTCTTCTTCTAGACTACCCAGTGTGTTCCATTGACTTCTATGTCTAACCTTTCTCTAGTACCATGCTGTTTTAATTGCTAGAGCCCTTAATAAACACTGGATTAAGTGTCAAAGACTTCCTATTTTGTTTTAACTTTACTGATTTATTTTAGCTATACTAAATCCTTCACTTGCCCACAAGAGCTGTAAAATTAGCTTCTGCTTTTCTTAAGTTTGATTCTTGCATATTTTATTGCATCTTCTTGATGTGTCTCTTTTCTGATGATGAAACAATTTTTACCTTTGCTACTGCATTTGAAAGTCTATTTTACCTGATATCAGCATAACCACTTTAATATTCTTATATTTAATGCATTATATATTTCATCATCCATTTATTTTTTTAATATATAAGTGTGTAAAGAGATATAGCTGTGTATGACATCCTTGTCCTGGCAGATCCTGACAATTTCTTTCATTTGGCTGTTTAGTTCATTAAAATTTAACAGTAGTACTGACATGGTTTCGTTCGAGTCTATCATAATACTGTATTGTTGCCCTGCTAGGTCTTTCTTTCAGTTTTTATTTTTTATTAGCACGCATTTGCAATACACACTGATTGGATACTTTGGGAGAACTGGTACACGTATGCAACATACCCTCATTTCTTCCGCCTCTTCCCCAGTTCCATCCCTTTTGGTTCCCTTTTCTTTTGTAAAAGATCTAATAACCGCCTGTTCTCTTCAGCAACCTTTAATTTTGCTCTTTATGTTCCAGGTTTCCCATAATAAGGCAACCACGTGATGTTTAAGCTTGCGTGTGTAACTGACCTCACCCTGCATGACGGTTTGAAAGCGCATCCATTTGCTTACGGATGCCTCGAGTTCACACTGCTTTCTGGTGCAGCAGAGCTTCTCTGCATAGACGCCACGCTTTGCCCCATCATTTCTGGGGGCCTGCAGGCCTCCTCTGTGCTGTTACTCTTTTCCTTCTTTCTTGGCTTTTTGGGACTATTTAGGCATTTTTATCATTACTTTTTTCCTAGTGCCTTTTAAAATTTTTGACTTTGTTTTTATGGTGCTTTTTTATATAGAAAAACATGCGTTTGTAACTTTTGAAAACCCCTTCATAGTTAATAATGAATGATTTATTGTGAACTATAGATATTATAATTTTACAGACCCAAACCTCCCCGTATTATATATTCTAGTTGTTATATGTAATACATTTATATATGTTAGATGAAGTGAGAAGTATGTCCTAAGGGGCAATAAATCCTTTAAGAAAATATAGTAGGAAATTGAGAAAGCCATCATGAAAAGAGAAAAGTAAATGTAAAAGGACAAAACATGTCTTTAACATTTATCCAAATAGCCATAGTCTCTGGTGTTCTGTACTCTTTTCTGCATATCTGAATTTCTACTCATGTTTCATGCAACATGTGGGCTTTTGTCTAGCATTACATGATGTGGTAGAGATGAATTCTTAGGTTTTTAAAAATAAAAGTCATATATCGGTGTGTGCAAGTATGTGTGTGCACGTGTGTGTACATGTGTATGTGCACGTGTGTGCAGTGCTGCAGCTCACACCCAGGCCTCCTGCATACCAGCAACTGCTTGGCTACTAAGCTGCACCCTCAGACCCCCTTCACCTCACTTCTAGATATTCTCACTGAACCTGGAATTCTGTGCTGCCAACTTTTTCCTTCCGCACCTTGAAATGGTTAATCGATCCTCTTGTGGCCTTCACAGTTTTCATTAGTTAGTCATGAGTTGGATCATTGATCTGTTCTTTGGAACGTGTCCTTTTTCGTTCACTATTTGCAAGATTTCCTCTTTATTTCTGACTTCCAACCATTTTCTATTATGCTTCAACGTGAACTTCTTTGTATTTCTCTGATTTGGTGTTTGTTTAGTATATATACCTACACATTGATGTTTTGTTCTTAAAATCAAATTCAAGGCAGCTCTTCAGGCAGCTCTACTGCCCGTTCCTTTGCATCTGTTGTGTGCATGCATCATGCAGTGTTCGGCCAGAGGTCTGGACAGTGAGAGTTTGTGCATCTCCTGGCTGAATCTTTCTACAGGCTTCTCCCACTATCTTTGTTTCTCACCATTCTGCATCTTCTTTTTTTCTGGATCCCAGGCAGGAAAGAATCTAGTTTCCCAACAGGAGCTCTGGCCTTTGTTGTCTCTGGTGCCGACTGCATTGGGTTCTGTGCAATCAGCCTCCAGGAGGGAAATGACTCTGTGAGCTTTCTGTATTGTTTTTCCTTCAGTTTCTCCCCCTCCAGTCTGCTACTTTTCTTCATTCTTCAGAAGCTTCAGGAAAGCAGTTTAAGCCTTTATTTAATTTTATTTGGTCTTTAGCTGGGCTGCTTAGTGAGTTCTGTGTGTATAAATCACTCATTTTTCAGCACAGGCTTTGCATCAGTGCACCTGACCTGAGCACATTTGCCACATGCTTGAATGCTTCCTCCAAGAGAGACTAGAAAATAAATCCTGTCTTCTTTCTGTTTTACAAAGGTGGAACTTGTAAGAGAGGAAATTTCTGAAACAAAGTAGTACGAAAGAAGCTCACTGTTGTTCACTTCATTCCAAGTAGTATTTGAAGCATAGTTACTTCTTGGTTGCCTGATGTTACACACCACTCAGATTGAAATTTCCAAACCATAATAAGAACTACAAAATGGCCTGACCTCAATGTGTGCGATTACGTCTGATGCAAATGAAGGGGAGGGGCATTCTCCCTGCAAAGGAGGGCCTTCGAAAGTCTCTTCAGGTACCTTTTGCTTCCTTCCTCTACTCCCCCTTCCATATTTGCTTTGCATTCAGCAGATTCTTTTCTATTGAGGGATGACTAGATATTCCTAAACATTCTGAATCTTTTATGAATCTTTGGTATATGAATTTGCTTTAATACAAGCCTTTCTGTGTTCTTTGCACATTGATATTACAAAACAAAATCAACCCCAAAACCCAACTCTTTAAAGCTTAAGAATAGCTGCTGTGTGTGGCTATTAGAGCTATAATTGCTGATGTTTCCTAATTAACCTTGCGCTATTTACGACCTTACAAGATGATCAATGTCTATGGTGAATTTAGAAAACAATATTTCACAAATCACCATCCCTCTACCTTTCAAGTCTTTGATGGTTACCTTGACCTTGGCAATTTTGTCCATTTGCATAGCAACTTTTGGATTTACTCATTTGAGGACAAGAGGAGTTCCAGGGTCTCTCAATTTGGCTATTTCTACCATAATAGCCTTCCATCAGCAAATTAGAGAGCCAGGTGGTTTTTTTTCTAGCTATTATAGGAAGTGGGGAAGGATGTCTTGGGAGTTCCACTGAGCTTTCCCCACACACACCCCATGACAAGGTCTCCAACCTGAATTTATTATTTTTTTTCAGATAACCTCCATAGCACAACTGCAGAACTGCAATGATGCCTTGGGTTTCTAGGTGGTTTCATTTTTTGTCAGTGTTTCATTATCCCTAAACAATCCAGATCTTTGCCAGTGCACACTTTTCCTAGTACAACACCTCATGTCTCTTTGGAGATGCTTGGGAGAAAAAGTGACCAGACATACCTGTGGTGTTATTTTGGCTCCAACTCCATTTTCTTCATTCAAAGGGTGCTAGCTCTGAGCTGATTGAAGTCTGGAAATCAAGCGAGAGGTTGTGACTCAATCTGAGGGCTTACAGTTGACCACTGGTAGCCAATTCTAAGGTTTTTGCTTGCACAGATAAAATAGGATGTTCATGAACCATCTGCTAATTTTATGCCTAGAATCTTGGCTACAGTAAAAGTCCCTGTCAGGCCAGGTGTGTTCTCCTCACTGCGTCCTCACCCTCTGCTCACTGAGCCACACTCCCTTATCTCTGACAGCTCACAGTTGCACTTGAGCATCGGGGGTACCTATCAGCAGCGGTATTTTCCACTCATATCCTTGGCCTGAAGAAACTAGAGATGCCGCAAAGTTCCTCTCTCTGTTGGATGCAATTATCCATGTCCTGGTAGGGGTCTCAGGTTCCAAATCCAGAGTCTATGTTTGTAGGTGGGTGAGTGAACAGGTCATGGTCTGTTCTCCTCTGTTCTCACTTGCTGAAGACTTTGGTGTCTAATCTACGACACTGAAAAACTTCTGATCTATAAATTTCACTTAGAGCACATCACCCCTGAATTCAAGTTCTTTCTGCTCAAAGCACTAGCTACTGGAACAACTTCATGCTGGTCAGGCTGATACCTTTAATCCAGTCATCTATATACTTACAAGGTACATGCCTAATCCAAAGCAATAGCCTTTCCTCATAAGCCCACCTCTCTCAAAATCTATGATTTACTCTGCGATGGCTTATACTGCCAGGGCAAGGGTGATCAGTGATAATCTAGTGAGACAGGACACTCACTTAAGTTGAGCTGAGCAACTTTCTAGCTCAGAGACAGGCACGTGTGATAAATGGAGCCCTAGATCCATGCTGAGCAAGTCTACAAAGGCTTAGGAAGTGGAATAGCGCAGGTCCATAGTCATCTGTCGCTGTCCCACACTGCACCACAGCCAAGAGGTCTAGCAGGAGCTCTATGCTGGGTTGCAGAACCAGGCACATCTGGAGTTGCTGAGCCCAAGCATTTCTGAACATCTCGTTCTGTGAGGACACAGCTCAGATTGCTCTAGACAGATTCTCCTTATCTTAGGATTTCGCATTTACTGTCCATTCCACCTGGGAGTCACAAGCCAGAGGAAGCTAAAGCTGGGTGGGGCAGGGCCACCTGGGGACATGTCTTTCTGCAGCCAGTCCTGAAGCTTTACATAGACCAGCTAGGAATTTAACAGCCATCTAGTGATTTTTTCCCCTTAGGGAATTTACTATTTCTTTTATGTTGGAAACACATTTTGTAGAAATTTCAGCTCGCATAAGTAAGAATTCTTGTACATTGCTGGTGTATCAAATGCTTTATTTGAGGATGCATCAGCACAAGGGCTCCCCTGGGCTCTCAGTTCACCTGTGGCTTAGAGACAATGAGGGGAAGAGTGACCTGGAGGCTAAAGAAAGTGTGGCCCTTGTACCCATGGAGTACGGTTCTACCATAAAGAAGAATAAACTCAAGCCATTAATAGGAAAATGGCTGTGCCTGGAGACCATAATGTTAAGCGGTGCAGGTCTGACACACGAGTGCAGATATCACATGGTTCTTCTTCTATGAGAAACCACACTTGCAAATAAAGAACAAAATAGCCAGGGAGATAGCTCAGCGGCATAAGCGCCTGCCTGGCAAGCACAAGCTCCTGAGTTCTGTCCCTGGTACTGAAAATAAAGGGCGGGGGTAGGGAGAGAGCTCAGCAGTCTAAGCACCTGCCTGGCAGGGTTAGACCCCAAGTACCACATGCCTTGCCAGCCTCGCACTGAGCCGACCACGGAAACCGGGTGTGATGGCGCACACTTGTAATCCCAGCACTGGGGAGGCTGAGACAGGAGGATCACTGCGAGTCTGAACTGCATAGTGAGACCCTGTAGCAAATAAATAAAATACTTTTTTAAAGAACAGAATA
>NDGM010590374.1:0-11702 GCA_002564305.1 Octomys mimax
GGTAGAGTTCACAGCCCCATAATATCAGGGATAGGCAGAAGGCAAAGGAAAAAGGAGGAGGTGAAGGAACCCTTGATAACTCAGGCTTCCAGTATCTAAAGGGTCAGGTGCTTCCAGCCCCTGGGGTCTCGCTTCATGGTCTGCAACTTTTTGATTCCAGGTGACTCCACTGCGCCTCTCACCAGTGCCCATGATTTGCAGCCTCAGGCATCACAGCCTCCCAGACACCAGCAGGAGCAGTTTTCAGTGTGGTGCCTTAGCCACCATTGAAGGGAAAGGACGGGCTGCATCAACCACCTGCCTCCAACCGCACCAGAACAACATCTAAAGAATAGTTTAGGATATGTTTCAAAGTACAAAGGGGGAACTGAATTACTTGATAATTTTTGGAGCGAGACAGTGGATCCACGGGGGTAGTTCATGTTCTATATATTTCCATATATGCCTAATGTACTTCATAACTAAGCAAAAATACTTGGTGTTGTATTCCAACAAGTAGATTTTAAATGAAATAACAAGGCAACATTGTAATAAATCCTTATTATCATAAAATATAAAGTGTATATTTTGGCTAGTTTTCTCCACCCACAGAAAATAAGTAAGAGTTCTTATTAATTCATTTTGTACTGTGCTCTAAAGTGCGCTGAACATTACAAGTATTCAATCTTATTCAATCTTTACAGTAATCCCACAATATTTGCCACCACCCTGAAATGCTCCTCGCTGCCATGTGCCGCTCTGCCTTGGAGCCAGCCGAGTAGGGACTGAAACGTGCAGTAATTGTGAGCTAAATAAACCTTTCCTTCCCTCACTTTGAGTGTCAGGTATTTGTCCCTACAATGAGAGAACAGTAACAGAGACACTAATAAATTAGCCCTATTAAAAATTGTCATAAAGAAAAACTTGATTTCATGACTTCAATTAAATTAATAGAGATCATCTTGCACTACTTGAGGGCATTGCAATGGTTCTTTAAAGAAAGAAAAGCAGGGCGAAGTGAGAGAAAGTGATGCGAGAACAGTAGACCTGATAATGTGACGTGACAAGCAGAAGGGATGTGGCCTACCTAAATAAAATAGGAAAAATGTAAAGATTCTACCTTAGTGCTTCTAGAACAAATGCAGATGTGATGGCACATTTGACTGCCTTTTTAAAAAAGAGCGAAAGATAAAAAAGTTACATTTTCTGTTGTAGTTGTTTGTTTCTGTTTTGGCCTTGGTGTTTTGAATCAGGGTCTTGCTATGCTATGCAATGCAGGCTGACCTCAAACTCATGGCAATGCTCCTGCCTCAGTGTCTCAAGTGCTTGGATTATAGGCATGTGCCATAGCCTCTGGTTAAAGATATATATATATATATATATATATATATATATATATATTCATGATTGTATGGTAAGTCATTGAATAAGAAATAGGAAAACTCAAGGTTGATATCCAAATGCTGTGGCCTTTCCCCACTATCTCTGCTCCTTGGAGCCAAAAGTAGGTGATTATTACATGCAGTCCTGAGCCTGGTCTCAAACAAAGCCAACCCACAGTTTTAGATGCTGGTGGCTGCAGTGACAAGAAGGTGGACAGCATTTCCTTGACTCTGACTTTGCAAATCATCACACTCAGTACTCTAATTTTAATAGAAAATGATTTAGTTTTAAAATTTCTGATTACTCCAGTGTAGTTATGCATAAATATGAAGTGTCAATGGATGTCAACTACATTAAGTACACATAATTAATCTATGTAACTAAATGTTCCCTATACCTTACATATTTAAAATTCTTCAACAATAACATACATATGTTTTTATAGATTTTATTAAAAAAATTAAATGAAACATTAGAAATGAAACAGATTTTCAAAAAACAAGATGATAGTAATACAACAATGGCGGTTCTATTGCACATTGTTGTCTTCGAAGTAGTTGCTCAGATTACCAGACATAAGCATGTAAAATTGGTTAAAATAAAAATATATAATCATGAACTACTCTCTTCAATAAACAAATAAACATTAGTGGTACAAACAATTATGAATTAATTATGAATAAATTTCTCCTTCCAACGAAAAAATAGAAATTAGTAGTGCAATTATCCTAGCTATATTTTTCCTTTCCTTCCTTATTTCTTTCCTCTTTTCTCTTATCTCAAATATTCTGTACTTTTGAGCAGTTTCTTTCCCTTTTACTACACCTATCATACCTTTCAGATTTTACTCACTCGTTCAAGAACTTACACTAGGGAGACAATAAAACGTTTACATATGTGGGTCTGATTTATTTAACTTAAGGATATGGTTTTTATTTGTGTCTATTTACCTCTGAAAGTCTCCAGTTTGTCCCTTTTGCCTAGAAATACTCTATTTGTCGATAAAATCTCAGCCTACCTCTATGTCTTAAAGATTTCTACCTACTTTCTCTGAAGTGATTTACTGTTTCTATTATAATGTTTAAACCTTTAATCCATATTGACTGTAGTTTAGTGCATGACCATGACATGGATCTAGATCTAGTGGAAAGCCAGTTTCTCTAGGACCATTTGTTAAAGACACTGTCTTTCCTCCAGTGAACATGTTTGGACCATTTGTCAAAGATAATGTGGCTGAGCGTGTTTGCAATTGTCTGTGTCTTTTAATCTGTTCCATTAACCCTCATATCTGTTTTTTTTTTTTTTTTTCTTTGCTAGTGCCATGCTGATTTTATCACAGTAGTTTTGTAGTACCATTTCAAGTCAGGGGTTGTGACACCTCCTGCCTTATCTTTGTTGGAGAGGATTGTCTTAGCTATTCCAAGTCTTTTCTGGTTCCAAATGAATTTTAAAAACTTTTCTCTTTAAATCTCTAGATATTAATGATATTTTGATTGGGATTGTAATTAATCTCTGTAACATTTTTTGGAGTATGGTTATTTTCAAAATGTTGGCTTTTATCCATGAGCAAGGAATATCATTGCTTTTTCTGAAATCCTCTTTGATACCTTTTTTCAGATTCACTGTATAGATATTTTGCTTCCTTTAGTAGATTATTCCTAGGCATTTTATTGCTTTGCATGCTATTGTGAAGGGTGTGGTTTCACTAATTCCTGTCCCAGTGAGTTTGTTGTTTGTGTACAGGAATGCTATTGAGGTTTTTAGTGTTGACTTTGTATTCTGCTACCTGACTGAATTCATTAATTCTAGTAGTGTTTGGTGTAGTTTTTTGGCTTTTCCATATAGAGTATCATGTCAACTTTAAATAATGATATTTTAACTTACTCCTTTCCAATTCTTATTTCTTTTGTTTCTCACTTGTCTAATGGCTCTAGCTAGTATTTCTATAACTACATGGGATAGGTGTAATGATAGCAGACATTCTTGCCTTGTACCTGATTTTAGAATGAATTTTTTTTTAGGTTTTGTCCATGTAGTATAACATTGGCTGTTATTTTGTCATAGAAGGTTTTTGTCAGGTTGAAGTAAAACCCATCTTTCTGATTTTTTGTGGGATTTTTAATCATAAATAAATGTTGGACTTTGTCAAAAGCTTTTGCTGGATCTGTTAAGGGGATCATATGAATTTGTCCTTTGTTCTGTTCTTATGGTGTATTACATGTATAGATTTGCATATATCAAATATCCTTAAGTGCCTGGGATGAAACCCACCTGGTCATGGTGAATAATCTTCTTGATGATTTGCTACATTCTGTTTGTTAATATTTTATTGTGTGTTTTTACATGTATATTCAATAGGGAGATTGGCCTGTAGCTCTCTTTGCTGGTTTGGTCTTTCTCTAGTCTTGTTATCAGAGTAATACTTGCCTTCAGGCCTGAGCCAGGAAGAACTGTTTCCCTTTCAATTGTCTGAAGAGTTTAAGGATAATTGGCATTGAATCATCTTTAAATTTCTTGTAGAACTTAGCTGTGAATCCAGTAAGATCTGTATTTTCTTTTTGGTAAGATTTTAGTTACATTTTAAATTTCATTTACTGATATTGGGTTATTCAAGATTTTTATGTTTTCTTGATTCATTTGGTAATTCATATGTATCTAATATTCTGTCCATTTCTTCTTTTTTTTCCATCCTACAAGAGTAAAGATTTTTCAAGTCTGTATTGATGATCTGAATTTCCACGTGCTCTGTATTGATTTAGCTCTTTCATTCTTTTTTGCAAGAATTTCAGTGTTTTCTTTTGTGGATACGGTTGGCTAGGGGTTTTTTGATTTTCTTTAATCTTTCTAAGAACCAGCTCTTAGATTCATTATTTTTTACATTGTTTTATGATTTCCACCATTTTGGGGGGAGGCTTTAGGATTCATTTGCTCTTTTCTTTCTATAAATTTGAGGTGCAGCATTAGGCTACTTAATTGTTCTCCTGTATTCCTATTGTGTACATTCACCACTGTCAATTTGCCTCTCATGATTGCTTTCACTACATCCCACAGATTCTAGTAAATTGTATTTGAAGTTTCATTTGACTGTAGATTTTTAAAATTTCTTCTTTAATTTCATCTGTGACCTATTGGTGTTCACAGTGGTGTTACTATATTTCCATGTGTTTATGGAATTATTGCAGATTTTTTTTTGTCATTACATTCCAATCTCTCATTTGATCATTCCTGCTTTCAAGTTCACATTTTTTCATGAACAGAGTAGGTACTCATGCTTTTTTTCTGGGTTCCTATTGCATGGGTATTGTTTTTCATCCTTTGATTTTTTTGATATATAAATTTTCTTCTGAATTAAATGTGTTTCTTTTATACAAAAATATTTTTGAATTTTTTTTTGTTTTGTTTTTTGGTGGTACCAGGGATGGAACTCAGGACCTTGGGCTTGCCAGGCAAGCACTTATTCCACCGAGCTATTTCTCTAGCTCCAGGATTTGTTTATTGATCCATGGTGCCAGTCTTTTTTTCTTCTTTGGTGAATTAAAGGAATATATAGTAATGCATTTACTGGTATGTATTGAATTATCTTTGTCATATTATTTTCCTGCCGTAGGTTCCCTAATTTTTCTCACTGTGTAATTTCTTGTCATCTCCTAGGTGGTTTTTGTCTGTTGTTGATCTTGTAATTTTGGTCTATTTTACCTTTTCTCAAATATTACTCAACACTTTTTTAGTGATGGCTTAAAGGTCATAAATTTCTTTAGTTGTTCTTTATGGTGGAAGAATCTTACTTTTCCATTAATTTTGAAAGTTAGCTTTATAGAGTTTGCCAGTCTATGTTTGAATTTGTTTTCACTCAGGACTTGAAATATATTACTCCATGGTCTTCTTGACTTGATGGTGTGTACTATGATTCTGGTGGGCTTTCCTTTATAGGTTATTTGTTTCTTTTTTCTAACAGCTTTTGATATTCTGGTTTCTTTCTTTTTTTTCCCTGAATTCCTGGGATCTTGATTATTTTATGTCTGGGTATAGATTTAGTTTGGTTAAGGCTAATTGAAAATTCATATGCCTTACTTACTGTATGACAAATTTTTCCCATACTTGGGAAATTTTCTGATATTACTTCTGAAAATACCCTTATTATGTCATTTGTGTTGACTCCTGCTTTTTCACTGGCTCCTATCATTCTTGTTTTTCCTTTTTGAGCCATGTGATAACAGCTGAATTGTTATTTCCTGGTTCTTTCTTAATTTTAAGAGATCTTTCCTTTCATGTATGTTAGCTGAAATGATGTGATCAAGGTCTGATGGTCTATATGCAGTTTTGTTCTAACAGTTTTGTCAGCTTAAATGGAATTTTTAATTTCCTTTAATCTATTTTATGCAATAGTTCTTTCCTTTAATGTTCATTCAAAATCTCAGTCAGTTTTCTCTGCTCCTGCATTTATTAATCCATATTTTCTTTAGATATGCTCAGCAATTTTTCATTATGATTGTCATTTTTGTTTTCACCTGAGAAATTATTTCTGATCTGATTTCCTCTGTAGCTGTCTATAGTTGTTTCTTTACTTCAGTTTACACATACCTGAGATATATCAGGTATGCGCTTCCAGTTTCTTCTATGTTAGTGTTTCTTGGACTTATTTTGTGTGGGCTGGAGATAAGAGACTGTGTTTTGCTCCTTCATTTTTTCACTTTTTATTTCAAAAAGAAATTTTGATTTCTGTGATGGTACTTGTGAATATTGATAGACTGTAACTGTATCACTGCTATCAAGGTCATGCAAGCTAAAGTATATTCTTTAGGGTCATATTCTCTGAGTTAGAGATTCTTCGTTTCTGTCTGTCCAAAGATACTACCTTTCCAATTCATTGGATGTGGGATGATGGTTTCTGTTGGCTCCTTCCTCACTCTTTAGGTGTAGGGCTGTGTGAGGTTATTACCCCAGCACTTACTTCTATTGCTACCCAAGGGAGAACAAGTGAGTACAGCAGATATGCTGTCCTTGCTACAGTAGTACAATTAGCAATAATGGTAGCATGAAACAAAATTTAGAAATTGACAACTTGGTTAACTATTCATGTTGCAGTTTGTCCATAGGAACAAAGTCCATAGTTACATAAAAGAACAAATTATAAATTAGGAGTTTGTATGCAAAGTCTTGCCCTTGTTAGAGTGTATTTAATATGGATTCCTCTGGTACAGCCAGTTCCTGGGTCTCAGGTGCTCCACGTTGCAGGGTAACACATCAGCTACTTGGATTCCTCTGCCCAAGCTGGTAGCTGAGAGCCCAGGTGCTTCCCATGCTGACTGCATTTCCCACGCTTTACGGGGTCTACAGTTTTAAAAATGTGCCATGGTTTGCTAATATTTAAGTCATTGTTTACAACATTTTCTTAAAGTCTTGTTTCAAAATCTACACATTGTTTCTAATTTTTAAAAATCTTGCTTTTCGTATGGACTGATGTGTGGAAATGTACATAATTTGAATTATTGTTCTATTATTGTATGCAAATTGAACCTGTCTTTCTAGATCCTTGGCTCAAATTTTATAATTTATTCTATCTTACCATCTATATGAAGTCTTATACTACTATTTTCCTAGTCAAATTTAAGCGAAGATTTAATGTGTAGTCTAAAAATTAAACATATTTTAACATGGGAATGTCATCTTAAGGTCTGTATGCTAATACAGTGTATTGAAAGACAATAGTAAATTTATATAGAATAAATTACATGAATTTTACTAGATAATGGAAAAATTGTAGTGTCTTGGTCTTTTATTAGCTGTGACATATGACATAATGAGCATTTTATTTTTTTATTTATTAATTTATTTATTCACTTGATACAGGGTCTCACTATACAGCTGAGACTCATAGTGATCTGCCTGTCTCAGTATCCCTACAGACAAGATTACAGGTGTGTGCTACCGTGCCCAGTTTCAGTGGCTGGCATGGTGCTGGGGCTGGCATGGCATGTGGTACTAGGAATAAAACTTAAGTCCTTATGCTTGCCAGGCAGACACTTAGACCACTGAGTTATCTCCTCATCCCTACAGTGAGTATTTTATTGACTCAATGGAAGAATGCAAATAATTTATTTTTCCAAAATCTTTATAATAAACAAAAAAGTTGAAAATAACTTTTAAGTGACAGCTTTTAAATGTTATACAAAAATTCCTGTAGTGTATCAGCTGCTCAAATCCTTGTTAGAATAATTATTTATCTCCAACATGATTTGAAAAGAATTTCTGCTTAGCCTTATATTTTTAAACAAAGTTTTGAATTTTCCTTAATATATGCCCTTTTCATTTAGTATGTGATAAATAAGGGAAAATGATAGGTTCATGGTATCCCTATATTGTATTTTGCTTTGGGGAAAATTATTCCAACATTAGTAAGGATTACTCACTTAATTTTTGTAACTGAGCTGAAGATGAATCAGGCAGAGGTCCAAAACACGGAAATCTTTTCTTGTAAGACAACACTTTCCAATATGGATTACAAATATCTTCAAAATAAATATTCTTCTGTCTTGCATTGTGTTTGTCTACTGTCCCTCATATTTCATTTTAATAGGTTCAATTTACATATTGATGTATTGAATTCCATTAATGATCAGAATAATTAAAACCTGTGTACTTTTCTTATTTGCTACATATTCAATAAAGAGTGGCAGATGACACATATGTCATATGTCATACAAACTTAGTGTAATTAAGATTTATTTACATTTCTGAAGTTATTAGCACAGTGATATTCTTGAGTAGTGAAAAAGTCTCATTCCTATACATTTATGGAATTATTTTCTATGCAATATGGAGATTTAGGAACATAGTTTGTCATTTGAGTCCTTAATATAGCTCCTAGAACGATTCCACTTTCATCTTTCATTTCGTCTCCTATAGAGCTGCTTGTGTAATTTTCTAGAACATAAATCTCAGAATATAAGACTTTGTGTTTAAAAAAAATAGAACTTAACAGTCTAAAGGGAGAAAGATGAAGTGGCCTGCAAGCCCCATGTTCTACTTCTTGCCACATGTTCACTTATGTCTGATATTTTATGCCTGGAAAATGGATCTCCATCCTACTTGGCTCTTGCACACCCTTCAACATTTTTCTCGTGTCATTGTGTCTGGGGAATCTTCCAGTCCTCCTCCAGGAAACTAGCTGCCCTTGCTCTGTGTGTGCAGAAGGACACTGTGGAGGTGGAGGTGAGAAAAGAGTGTGCCAGAAGAAATCACACTTTGAGAACACACTTGGAAGTTTCAGGGCTGCTTTACACTTCCTGGGCATCTCACTTCCTCAGACTATCTCTAAAGGACTAAGTTCACCTATGGTTTAAAGGCCTTTTGCCCAGTCACTCAGTAGCCTTTCTGTACCAGCTTTCTTGTACAGAAACAAGAGCCAATTTCCATAGCTGTTGTCAACACTGCTGGTGAAAGACATGAGTTTGAATTGGGAATTGGCCAAACTAATTGTTTCTTCTCCATAATTATGACTGTGGATGCAGGAAATTAATGATCTGTGGTTATGTTTGTTTGTTTTGGTCTCTTTTTTTTTTCTTGCCTGTCTTTACAATTTATGACTCAGGAGATGTTGACTTTCTTTTTGAGCAAGTATGCATTTATACAATTTGTTTTATTAATTTTATTCACTAAGTCTGGTTCCCTTTATTTTTACAGTAGGCTTGAATTACCACCTGTATTCATTTTTGTTATTGCTATAAAGTATGGATCTCATCAGCTATTTTCACATACATTTTTATGTTTTAGCCCCAATAATGTAAGTAAATGTACCTTCTAAATACATTAAGAATAGAGGAAAAAATGCAGCTTGAAGAAATTCCTGTTGTATTTCTGGTAAGGTAGGCCAACTAGCAAAAAATATTAGCTTGAGCTCACCATAGATGTCTTTGACTTCAGTTTTGAAAGGTAATTTTGGCAGATATAGGATTCCTGGCATGACTGCTTTTGTTTGTTGTTACAACAATTAAATATATCACCATACTAGCTTTTTGCCTTTCTTGTTCCAGTTGGAAATCAGCAGTTTTCTTATTAGGGTTACCTTTCATGTAAAGAAACTTTCAGACAACATAATTTTACAAAATTTCCATTTGTATAAAGCTTCCTTCATATTTCATATAATGCATGAATGTAGATGTCTTTGTGTTTACTCTACTAGCATACACTTTGTCCTCGGCTTGTGTAAATTAATGTTTTTAATCAAATTTGGAAAATGAATTTTTTATTGTCTATTACTCCTTCCCCTTTTTCCTCTCCTTCTGATATTCACATTACTCATGTAATGGCATGATTAATGGTGTCACACGTTGCTCTAAGAGTCTGTTCATTTTTCTTCATTATTGTTCTCTGTCTGTTGTCTTGATCGTATAACCTCCAGTAATCTATCTTCAAGTTCACTGATTCTTTTTTGTATATGTTTAAATGTATTGGTGAGTCCTCCTAATAAAGTTTTGTTTAATTTATTGTACTCTTCAAACCTGCAATTTGTTTGTGAGAGGCTGGCTCTGGGTCTAAGCCAGTCCTGTATTCACTAATGCAGCTCAGGCTGCCCTAGAACTTGCTGTAACTATAGGTAGTTCTAACTAGAATGACCACTAAATCCTGCTTCATCCCTATAAACAAAAATGGATTTTTTTCCTGTAATTTCTAGTTCTTCACTGGTATTCTGTTTAATCATATATTTTCAAAATAGCTCCACTTCCTGCCATAGTCCTGGTTTCCCTTAGTTTTTCAAACCTAATTATCACAATCTTTTGAAGTTTTTATGCAGTCCAATGTGTTCACAGGTAATATGCAACTTGCCTGGTGTTTCCATGCTTTGAACACCCTTTACTGTTCAAATTATCATTTTTTTTTAAATTTCACATTTTGGTAGAAATGCACTAATTGCCTTCCCCATTCTCTGGGAGCCTGTTTTTATCGTTTGCTTCTTTATGGGTTTAGTCATGTGGTTCTATCATTTAAGTGAAGTGTGTCTCCCCCACAAGGTGAAGCTTCTGATACTACTTCAAAGACTGCATGGTTCTGGGCCTGTGCACAGTCTCTCTGGTATTACAGTGGTATCAGCAGTGCTTTCACCAATTCTTTACTTTCACTGTATCTCCTTTAAATATCTTTCTCCTTTAGTATCACCTCTAATTGTCAGGTTTCAATAATTGCTGGCTGATTGTTCTCTCGTTTTAAAACTGATCCAGAAAAGGAAAATGTCTCCCACTCTGATCAAATGGAATTTAAACATGAGAAATATTTCTTCCACTCTTGGAGGTTTGCTCTGACTTCAGGAAAGCTCATGTTAGCTGTCTTTTTGGTTTTGTCAGAGATCTTCCAGATTGACTACCTGGCCGCTGGTTTAGCAGATTACTGTCCTGGATTTATCAACCTCTTCCTTATTGCTTGCTTCCAGAGTCTCTGCATTATTTTATAAATGGCTTTAACCTTGAACCTTCATTCTGTATCACATAGAGTTCAGTTACATGGAAGAGCATTAGAGGAACCTGTTTTTCTGAATTCTTCTCTACAGGAATTCCTCATCAAACTCTCTGTTCTTGGTGTTACAGTAGATAGCTGTGATCTCAGACTACTTATCATAAGGGGAACTTCTTTTTGCCTGTGAGCTGGTATGATTATGGCTAGGGTCTCTATATTCTTTGATTTTTATGCTTGGGATAAAAATTATGATGGTGAACCTTGATTGCTGACTTGATTGCATGAGAGACTTAGTCCACCACACTTCTGTGTTTGGCTGCATGGAAGATGGGGGTGGGACCTTGGGGATTATACCTGGGCTCTTGTCTCTTCCTTTCCCTTCCTTTCTTCTGGGTCTCTCCACTTCCTGTTTCTGTAGTGTGGAGAACCTTCCTCTAGCTCATTTCTGACTTAGAGTCAGCCAAATTTTATTTTTTGTTTGAGTTATATTTGTCACAGCAATGGAAAAGTTGACCAACAGAGATCTTGAAAGGAGAAGGGAGCTCTACCACTTGTTTGCACTTAAGATTCAATGTAAGAAAACACAATGCAATGATTCAGTCAATAGATTTTTATTTATGAGTAGAATTGTGAAAACCTACTCAATATCATTTTACTATGTGAAGCTTTTTAATTACCCCCATTCTTTCTTGAAAATTCATTGAGGTTGTGTTACTAATAACATTTAGATGTTTCATAGTCTTTTAAATTTCAATTTAGAATCTCTTATTGAGAGGCAGTAACAACTACAATTAATAAGACTTCTTTTTGTATTTTAAGGAAGGGTCTATGTGGTGTTCAGGGTCTTGCTACTGGATTGGACTCATAGTGATTTGATATTAATATTTTCT
>NDGM010590524.1:0-12423 GCA_002564305.1 Octomys mimax
GCTCAGTAGAATAAGTGCTTGCCTGGCAAGCACAAAGGCCTGAGTTCAATCCCTGGTTCCACACAAAAAAAAATAAATAAATAAAATTATGTAAATTGGCACTCCGGTGTTAGTTTTCCAGGTGTTCAAAATGATCAGACACCAACACTCTGGCTTCCCCTTTGCTCATGTACTACTGTTCACACAGAAACCATGTCTATTTTCCTCACAGTAAGGGCTTAGCTCCTATCAGTTGGGGAGTTTGTGTTATTGGACATCTGGAACTTAACACAATCCTTGGAATGCATCGAGGAGCACAGCATCTTTGGAAGCAGCGCTACCAAGCTAATTAGCCCTGATAAAACTTTCCTTTTTGAAGAATTTTGGGGGGAAATGAGTCTTTAGATAATTGTTCCTTAGTTTCACAAAATCAGACCCATATATTAGTCTTCAAGGACTTTTCAGCAATGGTAGAAATGACACAAGGGTCATGACTGATTGTCTCTCACCTTATCAGTGCTTTCACGAACTAGGCAATTACTCATGTCCTTCTGAGAATGAGGGATATTTGAATGTCAGATAATCTTTTTTGCTTATTGCTTATTATAGTAAAAATATGCCTGCAAGTTATTTTTAAATTTCTGCCCTGTTCAATTCTGCTGTGTGTTAACAAAGTCACAGAAAATGGTCAGTGACAGAGGGATCGGAGAATCACGCACACACAGCACTGAGATGCCTGCTGGTCAGGCAGAAGCTGGAACTGCAGGTGACGACACCCAGGAACCCCCGTGCGTATAAAGCTCAAGTTGTGCCTTTGGAAATCTCCGCACTTAGTCATGTGGATGACTTTGAATTTATAAAGTAAACAAAAAGTCATTTTACATTGTCTTTTACTTTCTGTCTCTCTGAAGACTGCTAAAGTCCTGAGGCAGAAGAGTGAGAAACAAAACACAAGCTATTAGCTGAATTTTAACTAAGAGTGAAGCTTTTAGAAGCGAGTTCAACAAAACAAGCAGGTTGGAAGGACTTCGTGCCAACCCTAACTCTCAGGTGTGCCTGGGGGTAGAGTGACTCAGGCTTGAAAATGCCCTGTTTGCCCTCCCGGCACAAAGGTCCAGTGACCATCTGGAGATTGTTTTTTATGATAAAAATAAAACAAGATTGCATAACAAAATAATAGGAGAATAACAACAGTATCTATCACATTGCCTATCCTTATCTTCAAAGTGCTTGCTCAGAGCCCAAGTTATGGGCATAAAATAGTCCCTAACTGATATTAGCACAAACACTTCTGTTCAATAAACTAAATGAAACTAGCAGCACCACTAACTGTATTCTTTTCCTTTTCCTTCTTATCTTTCCCCCTCATCCATTCCTCGATTGATGGACATTTGTAAACAGAAGATACTTAGAATAGCAAAAGCAATTCTAGGCCACAAAGACAAGGCAGGGGATACCACAGTCCCTGGCTTGAAACGACACTGCAGAGCTAATGTGCTAAAACCAGGATGGCACTGGCCAAAAAAAAAAAAAAAATCAAAACGGATAACCAGTGGAACATATTGAAGATGAAGAAAAGACTTCGAACACACTCAGCCACCTTATCTTTGACAAAGTAGCCAAATGCTTTCACTGGAAGAAAGCTAGCCTCCTTAGTAAGTGGTGCTGGAAAAACTGGCTTTCCATATGCTGAAGACTAAAACTAGACCTATGTTTGTCACCATGCACTAAACTCAAATCAAAATGGAGCAACGATCTAAACCCTAAATCTGCTAGAAGAGAAAGCGGTTAAAAATCTGAAGACATTGGTGTAGGCAGATAGTGCATGAGCACACCCCAGACTGCACAGGGAATACTGCAATCAACCACTGGGCTCTCATCCTACTAAAAAGCTCTTGCACAGCAAAAGGAATCAAAAGAGTGAAAAGACAACCCACAGAGTGGAAAAAATGTTAGCCAGCTGTTCCTCAAACAAAGGTCTTATGTCTAAAACATATAAAGAACTGAAAGGAATCAGATCCTCGAAATGCAAAGATCCAACCCAAACAATGGGCACCAGAGACAAGTATGCATTTCTCAGATGAAGAAATACAAGAGCAAATAAATATATGAAAAAAAATCAACAGCAATGGTTATTAGATAAATTCAGATTAAAACAACATTGAGGTTGCATCTCACTCCAGAAAGAATGGCTGCCATCAAGAAATGACTGTCATCAATAACAACTGCTGGCCGGCTGTGGGGAAAAAGGAGCCCTTCTCTACTGCTGGTAGGAGTGCAGACTGGTGCTTCTGGAGATTTGCATTTTACAAAAAGCAGGAGTTATAAAACATTTCAGCGGGCCCTGGCTGCAGTGGGGCAGGTCTGAGCCACTGGGCAAGGAAGCAGACAGGGCTGGGTGAAGCTCAAAGCCTATAGATGATGGGCAGAACCAGAGAGAAATTAGCGTAAAGCAGAAACAAGGAAACAGAAATCTTAGCACTTATACAGGCAATGTTATGGTCCTTCGGGAAAAACCACTTATGGGGTTTATTTACAGGGGAATAGCCATCTGATTATTGTAAAGAAGTAGAAACATATTTCCACCCCATTGTTATCTATTAAAGTTGTTACTTAAATCATTTCACTGCTCATGTCAGGCTTTCTATTATTTTAATGACTAAAGTTTTATGTTCAATAAGACACATCCCAATGATACCTTATGTACAGAGTTAGAAAAAAAGCGCTGTCTTTTACTCTTACTTTTTCCTTTTAATTTCCACCACGCCCTTTCTCTCTCAAAGCAAAGGAGAGTGTGTGCGCTACAGTTTGCTTCTCAAAGTATGAACCTGAGAGTATCAGTGTCCCGAGAGGTGGGAAGAAACGGAGGAGGCCAGGCCCACTCTGGACCAACCAAGTCAGCTGATTGCTCATACGCTATTAAAGTGAGCAGATGCTGCCCAATGACACCAAAAGCTTGACTGTTACACTCTGTCCCATAGAAACATGGGGGGGGGGGCCGAGGAGGATACTTTTAACAACAAGGGAATAAAAAACAATGTGAATGTCTGTCCACAGAAGACAGATCAGTCGTGGTGGTGTCACCTGGTGGAACACACTGCAGAGCAACCCCTTCTTTCAGCCTCGCTTCTTTCTCACCCCACTGATGCTCTGGCTCTGCCTTTTCATAACCAAAGCCCAGGAGTGTTTTCTGAATGGAAGAAAACCCACCACAGAGATGCCATCATGAATCCTTTTCATAGCTGGGGCCAAGTCAGTCCATAATTTTCTTCCAGATTATACATAATACAAATACTATATATTACAGTTTCAAGATTCAATAAAATAACATTGTGTCATAAGCAAATAAACATTAAATATCTTAGAAAAAACGTGACAGATTGCAGTACTGAATCTATCTTTTCTCCCAGACAGTAAGTTCTTTTCTTCCCAGTAAAATAGTAAGGGAATAAGAGGCTATAAATTCACGTGAAATGCACTGGAAAATCATGGTAACTGTTGAGAAATAAACACTTTGATGAAGCTGAAACATGCACGTGCCGACAGCCAGTGTCTTTGAGAGCCAATGTCCTGAAGCTGCACCTCTGTGTGTCCCCTCCTCAAAGGGCAAGGTGACCGCATGCAGCCTGGATCCTTGCAGAAAGTCAACCGGGTGGGCAGAGCTTGTGAGCACTTGTAGAGCAGCAGATCACTCTTGAGAGCGTGCCCAGAAGGACGGCCGGGAGCGGAGGGACGCCGCTGCCGTGCGGGGACGAGGCCAAGAGGACCAGCAAGATCCAAACACAGTTCCCGGGAAAGGGAAAGAGCCAAGGCAGGAAGCTACAAGGAAGCTGCAACCCCACGCATTGTCATGGAGGGAAGACAGAGCACCGTCTACGCAGTGAGGAGATGCCGCAGTGAAAAGAAATTGGGGAATAAGAATGTGTCCTCAGCAAATGTAAAAGTCATAGTGTGGCTAAAAATTCAACTAGAGGACTGGGAAATGAACTTGAAGAACTACTTCTTTAACCAGAACAAGGAGCTGAAAGCTAAGCAAGAAAATGCCAAGCAAGAGGAGATGGCAGTGCTATTAAAGACATACAGGAGAACATTTCCCAGGAATAAAAGCTACATTTCCGGATTGAAAGGATGGATGCTAAGAGGTTCTCTTTAGGATATTAGGGACAAGGAAGGTTCTGAAATTTTCCAGGAGGAGAGCTTGCAAAGGAGAAGGGGCGCACCATGAGGGAGAACAGCCCCAGTGGTTGGGAAGTGAGTGGCAGCCTGCTTCTCAGCAAAAGGCAGGGAAGCGGCCAAGTGGGGATGGCTCCCGGGTTCTGAAGAGAAGAAATCCTGATTGGAATTCCAGCTGGAACTAAGTTTTGTGGCCAAACAGACATAAGAGGCAGTCACACACACACACACACACACACACACACACACACCCCTCTCCCACAGATCAGATTCATAAAAATACAGGAAAAGGAGAAAATAGACCAAGAAAAAGGAAAAGAATCTCAGGATCCAGGGACCCAGAGTCCAGCATGGACAGGAGGTGTTTGAGAAGGAAGGTGAGGGAGTCCCGTTGGAGCTGAGGCCGGAAGGCAGTTGTCCAAACGGCCTGGCCTGCAGGGAACCCTGTCAGGCCGGAGGAGGAGGAGGAGAGGACTGGGGGAGTGCCTCCATCCCGACCTGGCCCTGCCATGGAGAGAACGTGGGCAGTGAGAGATGACTGAGCCAAGGCAGAGCAGAGGCCAGGAAGGGCCACAGCAGGAGGGAAGATGTCTGGCAAAATCCAACCCAAGAGGCAGGAAGATAGCTGAGGAAAAGTGTCCTTACTGAAGAAAAGCCACTGCTAAGCACACTGGGAGAGAGGCGTGAGAAGCACTCAGGAACCCAAGGGGTCCGCCATGCCGCCACGGAGACCACCAAGCCCTTGCCGGTAAGCTCTGAGAAGCTGAGGGAGAAATCAACGGCCTTGGCCCTTCTTGCTTACTGTTGTAGTACTATTGTTTTCTTTCTAAAGAACAACTCCTGGGTGTGCGTACCGATTCCCTGTGCATGTGTGAGCGTGTGTACCAGTCCACTCATCACAAAGCTGCATTTTTGTGGTCACTTGTTAACATTGTTATGATGGTTTGAGTTGCACACTTGCTTTACGGTGCCCAACTTTCTCTGCCATGTTCCCTTGCACCAAGCCCAGCTTCTCTGCAATTTAGGGCCAGATCACTTTTCTTCCCTGATCATTGGGGTTATACTTGTCAATGCTTCTATACATGTTCTAGGGGTTGGCTTGGGGGGTTCTTAACAATTTATTATATTATTGCAATTTAATCAAGGAATGGGTCTGAATCATTTGATGTTTAGAATTTATTGGGCTGTCTGATCCTATACTTGGACTCCGCATGCCATATTTGTATTTGTGCTCAGCCTGTGGGCCGCCGGGTCTGCCACAGACACCTGAGGTCTTCTGACCTTCTTCCATTTTCCCATCCATGTCCTGCAGTTACACTCTCAGTAGCCGGGCACCATATTATTTAGGGAGTAAGAGAGGGCTGGCACAGCCTCTTTAAGGAATTTGATTTTGTTGACTACATCGAGCTCCACTCCTGGCTAAGGAAGCTAAGTTAGGGGCTGTACCCTTTGCATGCACAGTAGGCGGCTTCTGGGTATCCAGTGAGGGCCAGTCTGAAGCCTTGAGCTGGACCACGCTCATGCAGACACGCACAAACACACATGAGGAGAAGGAAGCATCTGCAATAACTTCCAACTTTGTTCTTAAAGCTGACAGTGATTCCAGGTGAACTTCAAACAGAGGCTGCGCTGCGCTTCAGGTATGTACAAAGAAGCCCCAAGGCCACCTTCCATTGATCAGCGCCCGTGCTCCTGAGCACCAGATGCTCCTTTGCTATTTATGTTGTCTCGGGGACAGCAAACTAGCAGAGCGCTCTGCATCCCACGCTCTTGCCCAGGGCCAGAGGCCTCATGCTCACCCAGTACTGCTGGTGTTCTGGGAGGGAAGACAAGGCTTCACTCCCAAGTGGGTTACCTTGGTCAGCTTCCTGGCGCAGACTCAGTGTGCCGCTCACATCTAATCTCAGGCCCAGGCTCAAAACACAGTTTCTATGTTGTAGTTCCTAAGTTATTATCTTGAAATATTTCTGTATGAACAAAAACTATGTCTACTTTGCTTTATTCCCTATGTAAATTAATTCAAATACAATGTAAATCGTGTGATAATCATATGCCAAAGTCCCATTTTCATAGCGATAAGAACTGATGAAATTTCCTTCAAATAATGGCTTATGTAGATTCTCCATAAACTCCAAACAGCCTGGGATATTTTCGTTAACCCTTGGACTGTTTTAATGAACGCTGAAGCAAGCCTGTCTGAAACCCATCTAAAATGGATACTCAGGGTCCAGCTGGTCTGTGAAAGCATGGTGTCGTTTCCAAATGTTCTTTAGTGGCATCTCACCATCATCATTGTCCCCCTTCTCAGCACACACAATGTAAATCACCCACAGCTTCTCAGGGGGACTGCTCCCTTTCAAAATATGCAGCTTCTGACAGGAAACGGTAAAAGCAACACTCACTACAGGCATGCACTTGGAGGTCAGCAGAATTTGAAATAAAAGCAGCCGAAAGGCCACCGTCCTCAAACCCAAGTCCTGCGTGTCTGTGCAAGCCCAGGCTTCAGGAGCAACCGCTCCCGGGTCTTTATTCTGGGCCAGGTGGACATGGCAGGTATTGTCTGGATCCACTCTGCTTTGTTTCTTCTCCTTTTCTCCCTTCCCCTCCTCCTGCCCCTTCCCGCCCTCTCCTCTCTCCTTCCCCTCCCCCTCCTCTTCCTCCTCCTTTTGCTTCCTCCTCCTCCTCCTTCTCCTCCTCTTTCTCTTCCTCCTCCTCCTTCTTTTTCTTCTTTCTTCTTCATGTGAGAACTTGCCCAGGGGGCTTTCTTGAGTAGAGACTGCAAGAGGTATCTCAAGGGATAATGCTTCTTTGGTAAAAGTCAATAAGTATGATAAGAAAAACAACCACTTTTATTTTAGAATATACAAGTTTTACTCCATTTGTCAGGAAACCCAAGCTAGAAACGACAACAGCACATGGAGGATTCAAGAGAATGCACTGAGATTTTAAAATTCTCCTCTCAGAGACGAAGGGCAGGGGACAGAGAGGGAGAAGAATGGGTATAAAACAGTGGAATGTGCCTTTCATGCGCAACAGCTCCCAGCTCCACAGTGAATGTAACCGGCATGTACTGGAGACATGCACTAAGAGAAACAGGAAAGAAAACTTACAATTTTCATCTCTTGTTATGATCTCTGGGAGCCGCAAGAAGAAAACCAGTGCTGACTGCCAGGGAGGGACATGACACCTTTCTGGCACACGTGTGTGTCCATGTGTGTGTCCATGTGAGAATTACAATGGAAACCACCAAAGTTCAGTGCTAAGGAACAGTATTTTTAATCTTTTATAGTTATGTGATGCTTAGACTGCATGAATAAAAATGGCACGCAAACAAGCCCCAGAGACAATGTATGATCCTGAGACAATCTTAGCCTGTACTCACAAAGCTTGTGCCCACGGCGACCTAACCCGAGTGGCCTAGGTGCCCGAATCAGGAGCACAGCTGTGCTTTCCCAGCTGGCGGCGTGGCCTCTGCCCGAGGCTCCGGTGACCCCTTTGGTCCATGCTGACTCCACCAGGAAAGTCGTCTTCATCTCTTGAACACAAAACCGTGTTAAATTTATTTAAAACTACTGGCATTTCCTTGCACAAGTCAGTTAGAATTTACCTCATGCCTTAAAAATCTTACACAAAATTTTGAAAAAACACAGTTGTGCAATTTTTGTCCTCTTCATTCCAAAGAGAAACCAGCTGTGGGGCGCGTTCCTGGACACTTTCCCCTTCCAAGGCCCCAGCCCATCCTTGTGCCTGCGCAGCTGGCTCGCACACCTAGCAGTCGCCCACAGCATGCCGAGGCCTCCCCTGGGCAGGGCCAGGACAGCCACAGGGCAGCTCGCGGCCACCGGCAGGGCAGCGCCCCGGGCCTCCTGGCTCCCTCACCGCAGAGCTTTGCCAGCTCCTCAGTTTTTCATATGCCGTGCAGAGCGCTTTCCTTGAAACTAGTCTTCCTTTTTCTGCTGTTCTAGCTCGTTCAGGAACTCTGAGCCCAAAGCCATCATTGACAGCTCACGCCTGCAACCCCAGCCCTGGGGAGGCTGAGGCAGGACAACTTTGGGGAGAGCAAAGCCAGCCTAAGCTACAAAGTGAGTTCAAGGCCAGCTTGCACTACAAAGTGAGAGTCTGTAAAAAAAAAAATTTTTTTTTTTAAATCTAAGCCCAAGCTTTAAAGACTACATGGCAGCATCTTCAGGGGTTTTGAAAACTTGAATACACAGATATGAGCAGCAATCCAGCTGTGTTTGCATCAGCGCACAAGTGGGAGCTCAGGGAGCTGCTGCCCGGGCGTGCACACTAGACGCCATCTCAGACCCCAAGGACACGTAAGCGGCAACACTCAGGGATAGTGGGAGGCTGCTTGGCTTGGATGGCAGAAGAGCCCAAGTGAGCTGCAGGAAGGAGCTGCTGGGCCAGGCTTGGATGGTAACCCAGCCCCACAGGAGGGAGAGGGAGCTCTGAGCGGCGGGTCATATAGCCCTGAGTTCTTGGTGTAGAGGACCCGAGGCCCGCAGAAGGCACGCTGGAGAGTCCCATTATGTCACCTCCATACTCCAGGGAGAGGAGGCAGACCATGTAGGACCCTCTGTGATACCCAGTGGATGTCTGTGAGTATGGACATGTCCCCTGGCTGTGCCCTCCAGTCCAGCAGCCCCTGCCCCATGGGTACAGAGCATCCAGAGGCGGCTTGGTAGAACCGGGGCACTGCTGCTTTGCTTTAAGGAATTTCAAGTGAAAAGTGCTTGTGTGCCTCATGGGCACCATGCTGGCCATCACAGCTCTGGACTGAATACGTGGGTGCAGGTGAGAAGCAAGGAGAGCCACACTCTTCCGCAGGCACTTGTGACCACGGTGGCTGCAGCTCTATCTTTACGCTGCATCCCACAAGAGGCCTTAACACACCCACACGCACAGTATTGCAGGGGCTTCGCGATCATGTCTCACAGTAGTGCCCGCTTTGGGTCCTTCGGAAAGGCCAGGATCGCTTTCCAGAGCTCTACCCCGCGGAGCAAGGCTTCCATGTTGCGTTCAGAACTGACTCACCCGAGTGGAGGGTTTCCTGCCTCGCTGCTCCATGACTTGGTCTCTCCTCTGGGTGCTTATCTGCGGGTTTGTCTTATTTCTTTGCTATTGGACAAATTTGATGTCAGTCTTTTTCAGTTCCAGTTTGTATATTCTGTTACTAGACCTTCGCTGTGAGTGAGGTATCTACGCATCGCTGCACCAGTGGATGGGGACAGACAAAGCAATGAAGATTTATGCACCAATGTCACTTGACTTCTCTTCATGCACAATCAACTCTGCATTGTTTTCAAACATGTACAACACAGACACGAACTCTGTGCTCTCTATTCTTGCTTAGAATTCTCTCTGCTCCAAGGGAATCAGACAGCAAGGTGGGAGCAGGCAGAAAGGAAAGGGGCGGAGGGATTGGGGTAAGGGAGCACGTCCCTGCAGCGGTGTGCAGAACGTGAGCAGGGTCTGGGTGGGGTGGGGAGACCCCAGGCCTGGAGGGTGTGGGGCGTGCCTCTGCATCCAAGGCTCTAGCGGAGTGTGTCAAGGAAGGACCTTGGCACAGAGAAGGGAGAAGGGGGCGCTGGCTCTGAGAGACCTGTGTAGGTCTCTCAGCCACATAGAGCGGCTGGGCTGCAAACTGCTCCCGTTCATCCAGCCATGGCAGAAAGGAAGTCATCCACTGTGCCATCCTGCTCGGCGGGACCACGTACACAGTGGACCCAGTGTGGGGCAGGCTGCTGGACCCGGAAAGACCATAAATCACTACCCACAGCAAAACTACTGGGAGAAAGAGGAGAGTTTTAAAACTACAAAAATGTTCATTTAGACTGGGGAGATAGCTCACTAGCATTAGCACCTGGCTGGCAAGCACAAGGTCCTGAGTTCAGCCCTGGAATAGAAAAGAAAAAAAAAAAAAAAGTTCATTCATATATTTCCTTTGGAGATTGATAACGGTGATGGCAGAGGTGAGTTTGAAACCAGCACAGGCAGGCGAGCAGATTATAGGCCTGGGCCCTGCCACAGGCTGGCTGGGGCTGTCCGAAGAAGGCGGATAGGGAATACCCGACGGCACTGCCCTTGCCCCATACCAGGCTGCTCTGCTCCGCCATACCCACTGCGGGCAGGAGGACCTCTGATGCTGACTCCCACTAGAGATGCCAGGATTCAAACCCCACACCCTGCTTCCGCGTGCCTCTGCCAGCCCCTGCTGCTCCACTGGTCTCCTTTCCGCTGCACATTCAAGAAACACACTCTGCCCCCCATCACTGCTCAGCATCTTCCCCACCTGCCAGCCTCACTTTCGGGGGTTGTTGGTGAAAAGTCCCAACCAGGTGCCTCTCTAGGCTGTGACCCACCTGCTTCTGCTCCCCACTGCCCTCGTGCAAGCTTCCAGCACTCACAGCGTCCCGTCCAGGATCATCATGCCCCTCTCTGCCCCCTCCCACAGAGAGCTCGGCACCCACAGGGTTCCATGCACTCCAACCCCTGCAGCTCACTCACCTCCTCCTCATCCCAGCAGCCCTTCCACAGACCTCATCTGATCACACAGACAACAAGGCTGCCCCGTCGTCTGCCCTGACCTCCCTGAGTCAAGCCCCATCCGACCAGGATCCCTGCCCTTCTGGATCCCTGGCTCAGGGTCCCTGTTGCTCCTGACCCTTCCCCAGGGATGCAGTTTCCAGTTTCCCCTCTTTCCTCTCCACTGGGCCCTCTCATCACCACCTCGCAGCACTTTTCCACCATCCCATGCCAGGAGCTCGACCTCTTCTGCCTCTGTGTGTCACTCCTGGCTGGGCTGCAGGCAGGGAGGAGCCAGCTGCTGCCCTGGCGTTGCAGAACCGCATTCTCGCGGGGAAGCATTAGCAGTTCTGAGCAGTGGTCAGCAAAATGCAATTCCCCAAGCCTCCTGCTGTGCCCACCCGAGCTCTTAGGCAGTGTACCGACCCCCTGGGGCCTCCTTCCCATCCCTGACAACAGTGCAGGGAGCAGCTTCCTTCTCCAGAGCGAGTACCACGCCACAAACTTCTGGACCTCAGTGACCTTCCATTCCCAGGATTTTTATGGTCATATGGAGTTATCTATCAACATTTAAATATACTCCAGTTTTATGAAATGTAAAAGGAAAGAAAAAGAAAGCACTGGCCCCCATGCCTTGCTGAGCTGGGGTCACTCTTCCTGGGGCGTCAGACTCCAGCTTCTCCAAGAAGCCTACTCCCTCGCCTCTGGAGCTCCACTGATCCATCCACCACGTTCACCGTGGACCTCAACATCAGGAGCTGCTGCGCATGGCTGGGCCAGCAGGGCACGCTCTGCAGAGCTGTGGCCACTCACTCCCTTTGGCTCCTGCGTGGCCACTGCTTCAGGGATGGTGCATGCAGACAGCTTCCCTTCTGCACAGGGACGATCCTTGGCGGTCTCCTGGGCCAAAGGTTCCTCCTCTCAGACAACCTCCTTGAACCTAGCTCATGGGCTGCCCATTTCAGCAGCTCCATTTCCAACTGTGTGCTGGGGATCGTCCCGGCCTGTGGCGGAGATGTCAGCTAAGCACCACATGAGCCTCCACCAGGATTGTGTAAAGCAGTTTCAAGAACGCACAAGGAGTGTCTGCGATCCTGCCCCACAGGCTACTTTTCCTCTCTAGTTGCTCAGCCCAGTTAATTGCAGGACCTCCACATCTGCAGCCGGACCCTGGGACTCACCCTCCCTCCTTCCACCCGGGCCCCTTCACCTGCCATTCCCTCCTCCTCCTCGCTGCTGTGACCCATCGCATCGAAATCATTTTCGTAGGTCACTGTGAATTGATCCCGCCCTCCTTCCCATCATGCAACCTGAGCAGAGCCTTCCAAGGAGATCGAATGCTGGCACTCGCACCTTCCCGCCTCTCCAGGGCTTCTCAGTGCTGTTAGACTTGCCCCCGGCCCACCCTACTAATCTGGCCCCCAGCCAGGTCTTCACAACTCTGTACCTTGATTTTCTTCTCCTTATTCAATAGTCAGGCTCCTTACTTACCAGGATGCTTGCATGGTGGGAGGTCTGTCTGTCTGCTGCCTTGGACCCTGGACTTCACCTTCTCGAGCCAAGCTCTAAGAAGAGGCTAGGTCCAGCAAGCATTTTTATGTGACATAAACAAATGAAGTTCTGCATTTGGTGTTGCATTCTGGCTTTATCTTGGTCTAAACCATCCAGCAGAAAATTATGAAAATGAAGTATAAAAAGTAAAACCATATTAATATGCTGAACTGTAAAAGGCTCAAGTCAACA
>NDGM010590944.1:0-10869 GCA_002564305.1 Octomys mimax
TATGGCATTTTTCAGGGAAGCTCTGGTTCTTTCTTTGAGCATTGCTTCCTGGTTCCAGTTCAGATTTCTCAGCCTGCTATCACAGATCCTCCATTCTTCTGGCACAGACTTTCTAGCTTCCAACACTGACCTTGGGCCTTTACAGTGCAGATTTGTGAAACAGGACTCCATGAAACATTGTCATGGGTTCTAGGCCTCAGTTAGACTCATGGGAGGCATTGTTATGAGCTCTAGGTCTTTAGCTGGACTCATGCAGGGCATGATCTTGGGATCCAGACCCTTAGTTGGATTCTTTGGTCTTTAGAATGTGGATAGATTTCCTGTACTCTTGTATATAAGTCTTTGGGTAATTCATTACAAAATAATGTTATAAAATGTGCCCTCTATTATATTGTTCCTCCTTGCAAAATCTCAAGCTATGACAATGATTATAACTGATATATATTGACTAATCCTTATTATTTTACTTTCTTGTTGTTAGCTCCTTCCCCCCTTCTGTTTAATTGTTTTCTGTGTCTGGTGGGTTCATCCTCTTGAGGCTCATGCAGTTGTATTCATTATTATCTCTTTCTAGAATGTTCTTCAGAACATTTTGGCATGGTGGTTTCATGTTCATGAATTTCCTTAGGCATTCTTTGTAATGGAAGTATCTTGCTTCTCCATCAAGTTTGAAAGATAATTTTGAAGGGCACATCAATCTGGGTTGGAAGTTGTTTTGTTTTAGGCTTTGAAATACTCATTCCAAGCACTTCTTGCATTGAGGGTTTATGTTGGAAAGCCTGCTGTGATTCTCAAGGGCTTCCCTTTATAGGTGATTTACTTCTTTTCTCCAGTAGTTTTTAGTATTCTGCTGTTTGTTGAATTTCTGGAGCCTTGACTTTTATAATTGCCTGGATGTAGATGTTTTTTGATCATGGCTAATTGGGGCTCAAGTGCCTCATTTATATTTATGCCAAATTCTTCTCCCTGTCAAAGAAGTGTTCTTCCATTATGTCTGTGGACAAGTTCTTTGTGTAATTTATGCTGTTGCTTGATTTTTCAATTCTGATCAGTCTTACGTTATTCTTCTTTGAGCCATCTAGAAGTTGCTGGATTGATTTCTTAGGGTTCCTTGTTATATGTAAGAGATTTCTTTTTATGATCCCTAACTACAATCTTGTCTTTTATATCTGAGATTCTGTTCATACATTGGCTCATCATGTTTTATATTCTTTCAATCTCTTGGATACCTGTTCAATGCATTCCATTTTTTTCTATGTTAGGCACTCATGGTTTCCATTATTTCCTAAGGTCCTTTAATTTTTTTTATCTGTATCTACTCTGGAATCATTAAGCATGTGGTTTATTATGGTTACCATCTCTGTAGTTATCTGAATAATTGCTTCTGACTTGACTTTTTTTCTAGACCCTTGTTCATTTGCCTTGCTATTTATGACCCCAGAAAGTCTAGGTAGATGACTTTTGGCTTATTCTACCTCATTACCCCTGGGTTTTCCATTGGTGAGCTGGATGTCTGGTGCTGTATTTTATTTGTCTTTTCATTTTTTTTTCTGTTTTCAATTTAGTCCTTGAGTTGATGCTTGTAAATTGTCTAAGGTGAGTAATTTTATTACTAGTGTTTAGAACCATCAGGTAATGACCACCCCTTAGAGGCATCTTCCAGGTGTTTCAAACTTCTGGGTCTGAGTCTGTTAAAAGATCCTATCCCCTCAATCTATTGGGAATAAGAAGTTGTCCACTTTGCAGCCCCTGTTCCTTTGGTACTGGTCTATAGTAATCTTTGTGGCCTTCAGGCAATCTCAGTCTTGCTATGCCAGGAAGAACAACTGATTACAACAATTATTCACTTTGACTAACATGGTGCAATCAGCAATAATAACAGCCTAGAAAGTGACAAAATGAGGTAACTATCAACTTGCCATGTTTAACCATATGAACTAAATTTGTGATTATATAACAAAATTTAAAATGAACCAGCAAATTGTGTACAATAAATAAGGCTTCAACATAGCGACTTCACCTTCAGGGTAGAAAATTCAAAAGAAGTTATGGAGAAAAATAGAGAAATACAAAAAGGGGAAGCAATTAGAAGCAAGGTTGGGAGAAAGTCATACAAACCTTGGGAGACTGGTGCAGAAGACAGGAGGGGAAGAGAGGAAGAAGAAATGAAAAGAAGAACAGAACAGAACAACAATAAAACTAGAAACTATGCTCATATTTATATAAAAATAAGTACAAGAAATAAAGAAAAAGAAAAATAAAACAAGAAAAAACAAAGAAAAAATAAAGAAAAAAGTGTCCACTGCAGGGTATATTGCTGCTGCCACTGGTAGACAACATGATTAATCCAATAAGTCACCACTAGTTCTACAGTTGAGTAGTGGACAGTCCCAGCAAGCCCACACCTTTATTTCCAGTGAAGTTTAGGCTGGTTTCTGTATGGGAGGCTGGAATTAGAGCTGTGCAGCCTGAAGCTATTCATGGATGCTAGGTAAAGCTAGGAGTTGCTCTGAGTTCTGAGCTTATTTGGCTCCTCACCAGTACGGCTCCTGGGCAGCAGCCTTCCCCTGTGGAATGTCTGAACCCAGAAACCTCACCAGCTACTGCTGCCCACTGTGTCCACTGCTGCACTCTATTGGTTGAACTCTCTCTGGAGACCTCTGGGATCACCAGTAGTCGCTGTGCTTTTGAAAGTTGAAGCCACCGCTCCCTAGCAGTGAGCCTTGGCTGAGGAAGAAAGTGCGACCTGCCATCCTCTTTTTCTTCACTGATTTTTTTTTTGCTCACCCAGTGAGCTTTAGTTCTCACTTCAGGTCCTTCCTAGGTTCCGGGGAGCCACTCCCCTCCTTCTCATGCTCACAATGCTATATTCCATTGCCTGGACACCAAATCTTGAAGAAGCTCTTTCTCTGCTATTCACCCCTTTACCATCTTCCTAGGTTTCTAGCACATAAATCACAAGATCACATTTAGATAATTTAATTAAAATTGAGGTTCTGGATTCTTCACTTGTCAGAACCTAACAAGAACTCATGATTTCCCTGCAACTTAACTAGTTACTAACAATATGTGGTATAGTGGGATTTCCATTTAAAGATTGAATCCTGCTCTTATTACAAGTAAATGCATAAAGGTAGATTTTTCAGTGTCTATTTGAAAGAAAGTTTGAAATAATTCTTGAGAATGAGCTTAGTCTAAAAGAGGAAAAATTAACAGGGAAGCTTGGTAACAATAGGGAGGACTAATTTTGAATTGAACATCCTCTTTATTATTTATTTATTTTTGAACTTGATTCTCATGAATTCATTTGTAGGAAATGGAAGATTAAAAATAAAAATTAAAAAATAATTAAAATCTTGATAACACCTCAAGGACATTGAGGAGGATTGCATTAGTTCCCATTAAACAAGAGTTCAGAAATGGAAGGGTGGACAGCATGCATCCAGAGAGTATGGAACTTTGGTATGTTCAGGGCCCTGATGCATTATTAGCATTTGTAGATCTAGCCAAAACCTGCCCCAGCACAATGGGAGTACTCAAGACCTTTCATGGCCACACCTGGAAAAATCTTGTGGCTGAGATTCTTGTGCCTGATGTCTGTAGTCACTGCTTTCATTGGTGGCATGAGGTAGTGCTTTGTGTCGTTAGGTTGTGGTACCCTTGGAACAGAAATCAGCACCATGGACAGCAACACTGACAGCACTATACTTGGCTTCATATTCAGGATTAGTGGCAGGTTTAACAGTGGACAGCTCACAAAGCTGTTGAAGAAGCATAGGGAAAAATGGATAGAGGACACACACTAGATAGATAGAAACAATGCATTTCTGAGCTCATTTGAAAGAATTTCTAAAGGGACTCTCAAAAAAAAAAAAAAAAGGAAGGATGGATAGAGGAACTTTTAGAGTCAAAATTCTGTAACAATGTAGAGGCTACATCTAGACAAATAATGTTTATTACTGTTAATGTGCTATCATTTTTATGTGATTCTCACACATGACAGAAGGAAGGGAAATTCATATTACAAATACAGTTGGCTTTTTAAGGAACAGAGTAGAAAGATTTTTGTTTTATATATCTTTGATGTAATCTTGATGAAAGGCAGACAGAAAGAAATATTGTAGATGTAGAGGTCAGTGATATAATAAATAACTAGGCTTGGATTCAGGAATAGCATCTTAATTTCTCTTTTATCTAATGCATGAGAGGGATGCAAAACATATAGCCCTGTCAGTACTCTGTAGGGATTTAGGGAAATTTTTAGAAGAAGGCTGAGTAACAGGGAATGTTTTGATTTTTTTTTTTGCTGCAGAATAGATAACTCACTGTGGTGTAGGACAGTAGCTATTTTATCATGATATGTGTGGGGTATTGTGGGTCAAAAGTTCCCACATATATGTATAAACACATATAAATACATACAGGTAAAGTTATTGCAATGAATTAACTTACATGTGTGAAGTTGGTTAGGCTAGTCCAAAGTCTGCATGGGGCCAACAGTTGGGAATGACACTGTGCAGCACTCTTGGTTAGGAGCTGACTTTACCATCTATAGGTGGAATTACTTTGGCCTCAGGGAAGGTGGCAATTTGTGTCAGGAAGCATTTGATATCAACGTGAAAATTGTTTATCCAAAAATGAGAAGCAATTTCCAATATGTAAAACAATAGTGGGAAAATATGACTTATTTGAAATTTGAGGTAGGCAGTCAGATAAACATCCAGAAGGTCAATAGACAAGTTAGTAACTGGCTTTAGGGTTCGGTTTCAGCAACACTTCACACTGGTCAGATTTTGAATCCTGGAAGGATATATTGACAAAAGAAAGCTAGAACCCCCCATTTTTTAAAATGGGAATTGTAATCATGAGTAGTTTAGTGAAGTGGAAACTCAAATCTAGTGGCACTAAGGAAAGACCTATGTAGCAGAGGTACAAAGTGAGGAACATTTAGGGTTCCTATGCTGGATAAAAATTCTTGAGGGCAGAGAAAATGCGTGTTGGAAATATCAGCAAATATGTTAAGACTTTTTGTAGGAGCTTATAGATAAATATATAGGTCCTCCCTGGAAATCAAAGCACATATAGGAGTTCCTCTTATTTCTGTGGGTTGTGGCTGCCCTACAATGCCCATCCAAGGAACTTGTGCAATATGTGTGAGTAATAAATATGGAAGCTTCAAGAAGAGACAATCAGTAGCCAGCAGGAGGATATAAAACCCTCCACCTTCTCAGTTGGAATCTCTTCTGCACTCCTGCCAGATTGTAAGCTGAAGGAAGATCATTTGGACATATTTTTAAAAGCATTCAAGTGCACTGATCAATTTGATAGTTAACCTATTCTTATTTTTGAAGACAAAACTCTTGCAACATGAATTTCACCAAATTTAAGACTGGAAAGGCAGCTAGGTCTCTGAAAGGAGCATACCGGCCTATATAGTCTCACACTGTGTCATTGAATGCACACACACACACACACACACACACACACACACACACTTTAAGGTTTCTAGGTACTTGTAGACATTGAATAATTTTGTAAGGGAAACAATTACCTATTGCAGAGAACAGAGAAAGCCTTTGAGCAGCTTTAGTTTAAAGCATTCACCATGCTTTAAAACAAATGAGACGGACTAGTAATTCGTAGGTGTTAGCAGCTGGAAAAAATCAGCTAAGAATTACCTTTGATTTCTGTTTTCTTTGCATGGCAAAATATATTTTATGAACAAAAGAAGCTTTTTTATTGTGTCTTGCATGAGGTTTTTGTCTGGCGTAATTGATACCTAGGCTTTGGATTTTATTTACGGTTGGTAGTTTTCCAGTTATTTAGTGGTAATAGCTTTGAAAGTATCTATGCAAAGAGATGTAGTTTTCAAAAGGAGTTTGTTTCTCTAAAATATACTTGATTGTTCAATTTGTTTTTCAGTTGTATATAATACTATTTTCTGTTAGATATAAATATCCAGCTTTCTTATTTAAAAGGAATTCTTATCGAGGGACAGCCTTTATGCCAAAATTGGTACAAATTACAGACATATAGCTGGAAAAATAATAATAATGTGAATACCTCTAGGCAGCCACTCTTCAGATCAAGAACTACACTATTGAGGCCAGGGAGATGGCTCAGTAGAATAAGCACTTCCCTGGCAAGTGTAAGGGTCTGAGTTCAACCCCCGGTTCTGCAAAAAACAAACAAACAAACAAACAAACAAACAAAAAACTACACTATTGTCAGGGAACAGTTATTTGGTTCTCTTTTCTTTACAGGCAGAACCACTATCTGAACTTCTAACGTGCATTTGTTTTATCTGTTTTTTGTGTTTTATGTAAATGAAGTACTATAGTATGTACTCTTTAAGGCTGGGATTTTTCATGCACAATCATGTTAGAAATTCATTCATATTATTGTGTGTAGCAGTAATGTATCATTTTCACTGCTGTATGACATTCTACTATTTAAATATAATACAGATTACTCATCTACTTTATTATTTAATGGAAATATCAGTTATTTTCACTTTAGGATAAGGTCATTATGAATGACCCTATTATTATTTTTTTCTGCAGGGTTTTGATGTACATTGCTATTCAGCATATAAGAACAGAATTTCTTTGATGCCAAGTACCTGTCTTTAATAGATACTGCCGAATTGATTTTCTAAAGCGGTTGTACTAATTTACACTCTCATCAGAGAGTGCCTTGTGGTAAAAATTAAGGTTACCTCTTTTTCTTTTTCTTTCTTGGATTATTTGATCTTTAAACCTTTACTGCGTGGTAACCTTTTTTTATTTTTTTCTGTATTTAGGACAGAGTCTATAGGGTCTACAGGATCTTACTATGTAGCTTGGACTTGTAGTCATTCTCCTGTTTTCAGCTTCCCAAGTGCTGGGATTATAGATGTGTGCCACCATACCCAGTCTCAATTGTTGTCTCAGCATGCCCCGTGGGCAGGGCTGGCAGGACACACTGCCTTGGTAACTCTTATGTCTTCAATAAAAATGTTAAAGAAATTGTCAAGCCTTTTATGGGGTCCTGAGATGGGGTGATACTAAAAGGAAAGGTGGAACTGGTTGAGACCTGAACTCTGATGGAGAGGCAGTGACAACCCAGAGAGGTCTGTCTCTTTATTTGTACATGGTGAAAACGGAGCAAGCATGGGACAGGGCTGAGTGTGTGGTCTCAATATTTTTCTGAGAACACTGAAAATGAAACATTATCAAAGCTATCTCTGTTGTAGTCAACAGAGGGGAGCACCAAGGCCTGCTAGACTGGCTCTGCTCCAGTCCCAACCACCAGTTTCCGTGGCTCACCTCTGGGGCTCCATGGTCTCTGGCTGGGCTTGCTCTGGCCCTGAATGTGTTGATGATGTCCAGATCAGCCGCTGCCTGCACTCTCAGTTCTCTCTGCCCTGGTAGGTGTTTGCTCTACAGCAGTCTGACCAACTACCATAGAAGACATCCAGCAGTGATGTGCCTTAAACCTCCGAAATATTAAATGCTAACTTTCATTTCATTGTACTTGAAATGAATGAATGAAAATTAGCAAAATGAATATGAACAGGGAGAAAGAGAGAATGGCAAACATAAGAAAAGTGCATAGTGTATGCAGTGAGCCCTAAGTAGTTTAGTGTTGTGGATCACAAATGTGAGATGGTGGTAGAAAAATTTGAAAAGTGATGTTACTTTTTTCACATCATACTAAAGAGGTTATGGGGAAATCATTGATTATTCTGGTGCAGAAAAAATAGGATTGGATTTTACTTTTATAAAATCCATACTGCAAAGAGTATGAGGACTGTACTTGAACCCCAAGGCTGGACTCTGGGAAACTAATCTTATAAGAAGTTGCAAAGGAAGCACAGTGAGTTAGAGAAAAAGTCACAGGATCAGGGTATGCTTGAGTGACTGTATCTGTAAAGAGAGTGAAGAGCAGGAGAAAGGAAAACAATGCTGCCAGCTTTCTTGCTGGGATGATTAGCTGAGTAACAGTGTCAACAGCTGAGATCTACTATGGTATGAGGTTGCTTGGGTTGGGAATAGGAGGAAGTTGTAATGATTTCTGGACAGTGTCACTTTGGAGATGCTTTGGGGAATTATAGGCTTATGCATGAGGTAGACCCTGAAGTTATTATTGAGGCTGAAGGTAAGTATGACTTGGGAGCTATCAGTCTGTATCAAGTTGTTATAAAAGTTGTGAGATCAGTTAGATAATTCAGATGAGACAGATAGGCCAAAGCAGCATCAACAGAGGAAGGATAACCAGAGGAAGAGGAAAGGATAGAGGTGATGAAGAAAGTACTGCCAGAGAAGCAGGAAGTGAACCAGAGCAGAAAAGTATAACTGCAGAGATGGGATAGATATTTCAAGGAGGGAGGCATTGAAATTATTTAAATTGGAGATAGGATTTTTTATTTTTTTGACTAGTAAGTATCCCTCTATTTGCTGCCACCACAAAAACTGATTACGTTAGCAACGAAAGTATCTTGAGCTGATGTCAGAGGCAGTTATTCCCCTAAAATGATAAGTGAAACAGTGTACAACATCAATATTAAAATGTTATATTTTACATTATCACTTTGACTTTCTGAACAACTGAATTGACCAAAATAAGGTAAAAGATTACACCTTGATTTTGTCTTCACGAATTATTCAAACATTTTTTATTTAAGACTAAACCAAACCGTGAAGGTGTCTACAGAGTTGGCTTCTTTTTAAAATTTTTTCTTTAAATAAATAATCTAACAAGGATTAGATTCTTAAGATAACAATTATGTTTGTTGTACTTGACAGTAGAGCCCTCCAAGTAGAAGGAAAGAAACTAGATCTGTTAAAAGAATACAAGTAGAGGAGAAGGAAAGGAGGGGACCTTGTAGGATTGAAAAAGACCAATAAATTGTATTTAAATTATGAAGGATTCCTAAATTATGGGAAGGCAAGATGAAGTGTGAAAGAAGGAACAGGCTGGGGCTGATGTTAGAGAACAGAGGTCAGAAGACTGTTCATGCAGTAGGTTGAGAAAATGTGCAGCTATCATCAGAGCTTTTAGAAGAGTAGCAGTTCTGAATTATTGCAGGATTCTTTGCTTTCCATGTGACACTTTTCTAAAATACTTGAATTTTTATAGGCATGTACAACATTTTTATGATCAGAAACATCAATAAATATGCAAAAATTAAGATGCAAGAATAAAGAAGGAGAACATTGGATTTTCTATAAAAATTTAAAAGAGGAGTAAGAATGGTCCTCAAATGTGAAATTGCATCATTGAATATTATTTTCCCTGCAATTTATTGTTTCGATGAATAACTCTTATTTGAAAATCAAGAATTTGTTCTACTTGTGTGGGAACACCATTATGATTATTTTTTTCACTTCATAAAAGAGCATTTCTTGGAGGGGAAAATGATTTCCTAAATATCTACATCATGTAATTAATTAGAAAACACTATCCTAAGGAGACTGCATTGAAACATTTAATCATCTGCTATTTTCTTTCTCTGAATAGTATTTGTCATATTATTTGGAGTACAATTTGCTTGATTCACTGCTATGTTTAATAATTCCCCAAATAACTGATTATTCTGTCAAAAATTTGATAAGGGAAAGAATTTATCAGAAAGAAATGTTAAACTTCAAGAGTCAGTGTCTTGCCTCATTCAATTCCACCTTTGTTAGGTTGTTCCTTGCACCCAACAACTCAGAAACCAGAAAATAAAAATGAAAAATGAAAATAAAGATCACATAGCATTATAAAACTGTACAAAATTTAGAGGGTTTCTTTTTCTTCTTTCCTTCTTCCTGCTCTGGGTGCAAGTGGGGAAAATATCCTGTGGCTTGATGAGCAGTGGACTGAGGTAAGGGGACTAAGTCAGTATTCATCAGCTATGGTATGCACATGAGTCAGTCTTTGCATTTCAAGATGGACAATTGCTCTGCTTCCTGTATCCAGGATGGCAAATAGGCTTCACCTCTGAGGAGTTGGTCTTGGCTGCTCGGACGCTGTTGTAAGTGGGATGAAGGCAGAGTATTCAGATGACGGTGATGATGTCTGCCACAGGCAGGTGCAGAGATGATGACTTGGAAACTGAAAGATAAAAATGATGGGGTCTCTGTGTTTGCGGATAGCATGCCATGGAGATGGTCCTCCTTGCATCAGTGTCGGCATGGCACAGGCTCCAGGTGACAAGTGTGAGGTCTGGGGATCAGGTAGAGTGGGGAAGAGGAGCTTAACGTGGTAGCAAATTCCCTGGATCTGGGATTAAGTCTTGGTACTGCTACTGTCAAGTCATATAATCTTGGTAATTCATTTACTCTTTCACCAGGAGTAAAGAATATAGAAAATAATAATTTTCTTGTCTTTTGTGTCATAAAGGATTAGCTTATTCTGCATGTAATTGACACATCACTTTGTAAAATTTTAAGTACTATTCTAATTAAAAATATATCATAGTGACATAGTTATGGCTTGTTCACAAATAGTATTTATTGCATTTTGCATTAAACTATAAATAGCTATAAAAGGATAACATGACAAGGACTTGAAGAGGATTCATTCTTTGCTGAAGAGACTGGGAAAGGCTGAAGGGAGAAGGCAGTGTTTCTGTTGGATGCAGATGGTTGGATAGGAAGATGAAAGGCTATGCTAGGAAGAGATATCCCTGGGATCCAGGCCCAAAAGAAAGAAATACAAAATGCTGAAAAAAAAGAGAACCCCCAAACATTTCCTGGCACTTCATACTTTACAGTATACTTTCAGGGATTAGTAACAATATGATTTGTCCGTAGCACTGGGTGTGCCATTGGACTTTGACACAAAGAAATTTAGAGACCTACATTAGGACCATGTTTTGGAGGAATTTAAAAGTTTTCTTAA
>NDGM010591260.1:0-16477 GCA_002564305.1 Octomys mimax
CACACACACACACACACACACACACACAATAAATAAATAAATAAAAATGTTTTAAAAAAAAGAGTTAAAGCTAAGGGCCATGACATAGGAAAAAAAAATCTCGGCTATACATACGCTGCCTTTAGTCAACCTGTTGTAATTTGACAGAAACCTTCACATAAAACCATGTGTGCGTGAGGGTAATTTGCCCATTAGACCATTTGCCCATGTTTCATAATCCTAAGAATATATAAATTATAAGCGTGTGTCTCTGCTGAACTCCAAGAGCATGTGGAGTAGGAATCTAGAAATTAGCATTTTACAGCACAGAACATCTAACGTATGCTGACGTGCATAACGAAGGATTTTCAGGGGAGTGCCTTTCTAATCCTAAATTTTGAAGCTTTCCTTCAAGGACATAAAGGAAGCATAGACAACTACTCCTGAGAGAAGGGTGGGGGCGCATCTCAAGTTCAGGAGTGTTACAGGAAGTGGGGCAGAACTAAAAGCTGCTCATGGAAGACTGAGACTTGGTCTGGACCAACCAGAGTGGGCTTCAGCTGACGGCTGAGCACCAGGCGCCAGTGGACACAGAGACAGTGGGTCTTGAGGTTACTCAGAATTGCTTGCTAGGGAACACAAAAAGCTTCCTCCATTTTCCCCTCCTTTTAATAAAATCTCCTCCTGTTGCTTTGGTCAGCTGGCCAGTGAGTGCGTCTGCTATAAGCAAAATGTCTTAGGCTCGAGGGGATCCAGACAAGGGGATTCATGCCGCAGATACGCGAGTTCCAGCATGTGTTAAGCACGGGCCCACAGAGTCAAAGAATAAGAAAAGAGGGCCCCCTGCTCTGAGCTCAGGTCCTGGGGGGGCAGGGGAAGGAAGGCAAACACACCAAATGGTGATCTACCCTGGGACAAGGGACAGTGTGGAGCACTTCAGGTGAGTGACAGACAAGCTGCAAAGGATGATGGTGTGGCAAGGGCTCTGGGACGGTGCAGCCAGAGCATGGGCCAGCAGAGCAGCACAGCTCAGGGTCTGCAGGTGCCAAAGTGTCACGATGCAGTGGGCCAGAGAGGAGGCAGCGGCACGGCGTTCTGCACATCACCAGGAAGGGCTCCTTTCACAAAGGGTGATACACAGTTAAATAAAGGATGTATAATTATGTAAACTAAAAATACCTTTTAAAAACAGTGTAGTGAAGTATGATATATATGGTAGAATGCTTATATTGTATGTATGTAAGCTGATTTTTTTTGTTGTTGGTGTAGTTTATTTGTTTCTTTTTGGTGGTACCAGGGATTGAACTCAGGTCAGTCATACTACTGAACTACAAAATCTGGCCCTTTCTATTTTTTGAGACAGGATGTCGCTGTGTTGTGTAAGCTGGCCTCCTGTGATCTTGTCTCATCCTCCTGGGCAGCTGTAATCACAGGAATGTGCTACCATTTCCGGTCAAGGTGATGAATTTCTGCACACTGAATACCTGTGGAGCTAGCAAGGTTAAGCAGAACACTACCACACCCTGGAATGCCTTCACCCCTGACAGAACGCCTCACTGCTGCTCCCTTGATGGGAAGCAGCATTCTGACTTTTAGATTTGGTTTGCCTATTTGTGCTTCTCCATTTGGAATCCCACAGAATGTTTCTTTGCCTGGTGTACAGTCAGGATTTGCTCACTATGGTACTGTATAGCATCCCATTCTGTAAACGTGCCACACCTGACTTACTCAATCCTGGAGCCCTTGTTCAGTTACCAGTGTGGGCGATCGCAAACACTACCAGTAAACACATTCCAGTCTGTTGATAAACACCTGCACTCAGTTCAGGTAGGGACGTACCCAGGTAGAGGCTGAGCACGAAGTCACAGCACGTTAGGCTTTGGGAGTGACAACTCTTTGCCAAAGGAGTCCTTCCCATTTCCATTCCTATCCGCAGAGTACAGAAAGTGACAATACTTAGGAGATCAGCCAGATGGCAGATTCCATGACAGTCTTTTGTAAAGCACTCTAACCAAAACATTTAGATTAAATTTTAAAATCTTCAGACCACTCTGCCTTTGAAAAGAAATTATCTAAAAGAAACACTTCAGTGTCTCATATAATACTTTCTTTGCTTTCTTAAAAATGGAGTCACCTCTCCTTTTTCTTGCCCTTAGGGGGGAAAATTTCCTCAGCCCCTACAAGAGGAGGACGGGAAGGAATTCAATTCAAGATGACTGTTCATGATAAAAAGTCTGAGGTCAAGAATGAAATAAAATTAATGATGTCAGCCAAGCCCCTGGTGAATACTAATAGTCATGCTAACAGTCAGAGAGACGGCTCTTCCAGAGCCAAGACTAGCTGTCTGATTTACAGTGCAGCACAGAATATTTTGGCTTGGCTTTTAAAAAATGTGAAATGACTAAGATCCTCATACATATATGGGTTGGATTCTTTCATGAAGAATTCCCAGCCGAACTTTGTCCTTAAAAATTTCCAAGTAGCAAGAACCTAAGGTGGTGGTGGTACAACTAACTTATTACAGAACTGGATATCGATAAATTTTTGCATGGCGTATGTGGATTCCATGGAAGGTTCACATGACTATTTCTAGGTGATCACCGATACCTACAGTAAATATGAAAAATGCTACAACAGCTTCTGGCCTACGATGTTTAGGAAATCAGGGTTTCATGCAATGTTACGAAAGGGGATAAAATGGGAAGGAAACGAGACCAGAATGGGCTTTTCCATGATTCCGATGTTCTCTTAGGAAACAACGCAGAGAGCTACCTCTTGATACTAAAGCCAGGCTCTCCGCCATGTTTCGCCCCCTGTTCTCAAGGTACAGCCTGTTGAGTTGGGGACCCTGCCACTGTTCCTCACAGCATACCTGAACCTCCCCATTACAGTCTCCTGTCTTATAAGCAGGCCCAGACTTAAAGAATACTCTAGTATGGAAAACTCTTGAGCTTGAACTTGAAAATCCCAGTGAGTCAAGATTTACAACACTGTTCATCTGAAGCCTTTGCAAGCCCAGCACCTGGGAGACAGACAAACACAAGTAGGCTCAGCACAGAGAGCTGGGAGCAGCTCCAAGGACACTGCAAGAAATCACCTCGGATAATGGTGCACTTGCATGGTCCAGTGTGCACTCAATATCCTCTCCCATCTCTCTGTACATGGCTCTTGATGAAAAACAGCCACTTACCCGGGTTACTCTGCAAGGACAGAAAGAAGAGCAGTATTTGAATGGCTGATGGCACCCGCACGTCTCATGGCAATCAAATCAAACTGCATAAATATGTCTAGGAGAATGGAGGGAAAGCAATCATTCTCCCATCTCAGGAATATATGGGTCCTCCTTCTCCGGGGGAGGTCCATTTCTGCTCTCACTTGAAGCAAATGTGGGGCAGGTGCAGCGAGGCCGCAGCATCAGAGCCGTCAGCTCTGCGAGAAATGCCCACAAGCCAGACCCCTTCCTTCCTAGCTGAGCCTTAGCGCTATTAAAATATTCTGCCTATCTTGGTGGACCCTTTTACAGATTTTATTTCAGTCACTCTTGATACAAAACAGAAACACCTATGTAGAGAAGAGCAAGGCTTCTGCATGCTTGTAGGATCGTCAGCTCTCCCTGGCCGCTGAAGTGGGAGTGCAGAGCCCCTGATCCGTTCATCACACACCTGCCACGTTCCGTCAAACCCTGATTAATCACACTCTGCCTGAGAATCTATGAAACAAAGTTCGTATTACTTAGAGAGCCGCATGAAGGGCCCTCAGAGGTCAGGATGCAAGACCAAACAAAATCAGTATGCCTGCCCCATCCATCACCTTATACTCTGCTTCCACTTCTCTAATCCCTGAACATCCAGACTGCACAGAGCAAGCACATTCCTCTCTGATGCAGATAAAAATGGTTCACGTACAAAGGATTCAAGCTTCCCCCAGCCCCCAAACCATCAACCATCTCTACATGTCAGGCAGCCTTGGGACCACAGACACCTGCTCAAAGTGACTAGGGACCTAGACATTTTATTGGTCCTATCATAAATGTTGCTTCACACATCATAAACAAAACTTGATTTGACCTAAGAATAAAGAATGCATCGCTTATTTTCCAGCAATGTACTAACTAGACAGGATTGCATAAACCAAAAGGGTACTATTACAAGAGTCATCGCACTAAACAGTTTTATAACTGGCTCAAGAGAATGGATGTTCAAAAAACCTTAGTAGAGTTAGATAATTTAATGGTCCCTGACATATGATGATTTGACTGAAATTTTTACCTTTACAATAGTGTGAAACCATATCTATCCAACCATTCTAGTTTCTACTTTCAGTATAGTATACAATAAATCATATGAGATATTCAAAACCTTGTGATAAAATAGCTTTTTTGTGTAAGATGATTTTGCCCTATTTTAGGCTACTGTCAGTGTTCTGAGCATGTTTGACACATTCCCACCAGCCTGAACAGCCAGCGGTACATGCACACTTATCTCATAAGGCAGGATGGGACAGTCCCATTAGCTGGTACGCACTGCCAGGTGGGGCAGCCAGGCACACACCCCTAATGGTTCAAGCCAGAGAAACTTAGTACGTTCCAATCAGAGTAGCCTGGCAGCAAGACACAAGTTATGGCTCTGTTATGAACATGTTAAGTTAGGTAAGTCTAAGTTATGATGGGTGGCAAGCAGATGCTTTTATAAAATGTATTTTTTGACTTGATTTATGATGAGTTTAGAGAGACATAACCAAATTATAAGTCAAAGAGCATCTTGTATTGCCACATGATTCTTTTTCATATTCATTTCAGGATATGGTATGTGCATCTCAATGGAAGTGCTACTACCTATTTAACTCAGGAGAAAAGGAGATTCAGAGCCACTGTGTGAGAACAGCTCAGCACCACACTGGTCTGGGAGAAGTCCACACCGCACTCTAGTTTTCCTCTTAGACTTGGAATTATTTTCAAGATTTAATGCCATAAACCTCCCAATTCTCACACACATTTACCGTGGAGATTTCACCTGACGTTAGGTCAGCTTTCCTGCCACTGGGATGAAATACCTGACATCTGGAGTTTAAAAGTGAGAGGTTTATCTTAGTTCATGGTTCTAGTCCATGGGCAGCTGGCTTCAAGGCAGAGAAAGGGTGAAACTGGGACACAGTAGAGAAAAAGTGACTCATGCGGTGGCGGCGAGGAAGCAGAGGGGAGGGAGGAGCCAGGGAAGGAGGACAGCCTCCCAAGTCGTGCCTCTAGGGCCTCTGCTGTGGCCTATGTCTGTGTGGGTCCCAAGGCTCCTGTGCTCACAGCAGGGACCTTTACGAAGTGTCTCAGTCTTGGACAGATGATACTGGATTAGCTCACTTACTGGTTTGCATAATTTTGGGTGATGGATTTACTGAAGAGGGAAGACCCATCCTGGTATGGGTGACACCAACAAATAGGCTTGTAGCTCAAATGGAATAAAAAGGGAAAGAAGGGAGGTTGACTGCTTACTGCCTACCACACCACGGGCTGCTTCTCCTGTCATGTTGCACTGTCTCGGAGCCAACCGACTATGTACTGAAATGTCTACAAACTGAGCTAAATCAAATTTTCCTCCCTTAGCTTGGGAGTGTTGAGAGCTCTATCTCAGGAGTGAGAAACCAACTGAGATACTATTGTTTTTAACTAAACAGGACACACTAGGCGCACATTTTATCTTATTATTTTATAATGTATTTAGGACAGGGTCTATAGGGCCTACAGGGTCTCACTATGTAGATCAGACTCATAGTGATTTTCCTGTTTGCAGCCTCCCAAGTGCTGGGATTAGAGGCATGCGCCATCACGCCTAGTCTTAATCAGTGTCTCAACGCGCCCCAGGGGCAGGGCCAACATGGCATACCAGGGACCAAACCCTGGCTGCAGCACTCTGCCTAAGCAGGCACTTTAGTCTGTTGAGCTACCTGGCTGGTCCTTTGGGTCACATTTTAGAGTTACACTATAAATGCATGGTTATTTTATGCTATAAATATTCTAACTTTCTCAAACACATTGTCACAAGCAGTAACATCATGTGGTTATTATTACTTGTCAACTTTGAAACACACATTCCTAGACCCCTGAGGGGATAGTGAGTTGGTGAACTAGGGAAGTTTATGTTCTGATCATTTACATTCCTGTTGCAGGAGAAAGGTTTTAGTCGCAAACTTGAGAAACCTAACTGATTTAGTAAGAAGGACTAAAAATAATATGCACATTGTTCTCATCTTTTGGAAATTCAAACATTATCCTCAGTTCTGTGGCTATAGTGTTCAAACTGATTAAGAGCGATATCAAAACATACATTAATCTAACAATAGGAGAAATGGTTCTTGGGCTGGGGATGTAGCTCAGCAGCACAGTGCCTGCCTAGCAAGTGCCAGGTCCTGAGTTCGATTCTTGGCACCAAAAAAAGACTGGTTCTTAAAATAATAAAAAAGAGGAAACAATACCACTGTGGTTTACAGGTCAGTTGGATTTTGCTATAGACTGAACGGGCACACTCCACATGCATGAGCTGAGGCCCAATGCCTGAGATGGTTACACTAGGAAGTAAAGCCTTGGGAGAAAATCAGGTCCTCACAGCAAAGCCCTACTAAATGGCACGTAGTGGCCTTGGGAAAGAGACTCCAGGGGGCATCCTTGCCTTTTCCACCATATATGATGCACAGAAAAGACAGCTGGTGTGAGCTTGACACTTACTAGGCCCTGCGGCTGCCTGGCCTTTATCATGGACTGCTATCTCAGTTACTCTTCTTTTGTTGCTGGGACAAATACCCGACACCCAAAATGAAGAAAGCAAAGGTTTATTTATTTTTTGCAGTACCAGGGATTGAACTCGGGGCCTTGCGTTTGCCAGGCAAGCACTTATTCTACTGAACTATCTCCCCAGCCCGCAAATGTTTATTTAGCTCACAGTTAGTGAAGGTTTTAGTTCATACTCAGCTAGCTCCAAGGCACAGTGGCACATGGCAGCACAGAACAGCTGTTCATGGTGGCAGCAAAGAGCAAGAGCAAAAGGAGGAGTAGCAGCAACAATAGCAACAGAGAGCCAGTCTGTCTCCCTTCAGTTGCATTCAGGCTACCCTCCCCAAGCTGGGTATAGTATTCACACCCATAATCCCAGCAGCACTCACACTCATAATCTCAGTGGATCATGAGTTAATCACAAATTCTAGAAGTCCGCCCCATGATTGCATGGGACTTTGGGGGGCCAATTACACACAAACCATAACAACTTCTCAGACCTGGGAGAAATAACTTTTTGTTGTTTGTGAGCCAACTGGTCTAACACCTCAGCAGCTGGGGTGGTAGTGCATGCTGGCAATCTCGGTGAGCACTTGAAGGCTGAGGCAAAGGACTGCTACTGAGTTTTGAGCTACACAGTGAGTACAAGACTAGCCTACGCAGCATAGCAAGACCCTGTCTCAGACTGAAAAGACCCAAAGAGACTGAAATGTGGAATGACAAGACTTCGGTTCATCAAGTAACAGCTGCATGAATACTGTGTGCCATGAGAGAATTCTGCACATACTGTCCCTGACTCACTTCCTGCAGTGTTCTACCCCATAGCTGATGACAAGGATCAGCAAAGCAGCTTATAGAAATCATACAGTTTTGTGCCCAAGCTGAGACCCCCAAGCTAAACACATCTTCCTCTACCATTCCCAAATAGACCCCTTATGTTCAGGGATCTGAATCATTTCCATTTCTCCCTAAAAGCGAGCCTCCCATGTTCACTAGAAAATAGGAAATTATTTTAACATAAAAAGCATAAAATGATAACCTGACCACTGACTTTGGTAGGAAAATGGGAAAAGCTATGGGTTTCAGTTGGGTAGAGAGGGATAGAGGTGGAATACAGCACAGGCAAGAGAGGCCCAGGCCTTGGGCTCCACTCGGATAGGTTAAAGGGTAAGCACGGTTGGCTGGTGATCCACCTTCCCTTCACTTGGTCAACAAATACTGATTCTGAATCTTCTCTGAACCACCCAGTGTTTAGTCCACTGTAACTCAAGGTAAGTGGTGAGTGGCCTGTGATCCGGAATTCACTCTGCAGGGAGTCCCAGAGATATAGACAAACAACACTAACACATGCTGAGAGCACACTCGGCCTCTAGACTCGACTGTAGGTTGGCTCCGTGGGAGGATCATGAGACCTCTCAGAGGAAGCACCATTTGTGCTGGGATCTCGCAGGCAGAAGAATGGAAGGCCATGCAGGCAGAGCATAGGTCCAAAGTCCTGGCAATCAGAGAGATGGGGACAGGTGCTGCAAGTGGAAGACAATTACAGGGTGAAGCACAGGGTGAATGGTGATGGTGGCAGTGGCAACAGGGAGATGGTACTGCTGATGCGGGCAGGACAGTGAGTCTGCTGCCTAGTGTGGCCTGCATCCTGTAGATGGCCAGCAGCCAAAGGATGTAGGTAGGGGTGCCAGGGTCTGTGATAACATCACCTGGATGGCAGACGGGAGGAAGCCAGGCAGGTGGCAGCGAGCCAGTGGTTACCAACTCTACCTGAAGAGACCCTTGCATCTCAATGGTTTTTGTGACCTTCTTTTCTAGCTGTCCATTTCACAAGGTCCAGAAAGGTTAAAAAACTTGCCCAGAATTATCAAGCCAGGGAACAAGAGAGCTGGAACCAGAGTGAAATCCTTCTGTGGGCACTGCTGTGTCCTTCTCAGCTGCCTACAAATGGGGAGCTCTGCAGTCTGGACTGCTCGTGGAGGACTCAAGCTTATCTCATGAGGGCAGCACTACGAAGGTAGACAATGATAGCAGAAAAGAGGGTAAAGCATTGGTTTTGCACTGGTCTGAGATTCTTGCTGTCTTACATACCAGGTAACTAGCAACATTGACATAACTTAGTTACACAATGAGCATACAGATACAGTAACTTGGGACAGTCACCATCACCACTTTTAACTGAGATCCTAACCCAAATGCCCTGCCCCTAAAATTTGTAGGCAGGAAAGTGAGTTTGTTCTGTTTCCCTAGAAAACTCAACTTTTCGAGGGAAGTGAATCTCTCCAGTCATTCACCCCAAAGGTGATGGAGATGGAGAGCTTATTTTGAGGTTAGAAACAGATTTCCTGACACCTGTACCTTCCTGAGAGGGCCCCAAGACTTTCTATCTGGCGTGAAGTCATGGTGTGCCAGTGAGGCTCAGAGCCGCATGTGGGCGGAGCCTCCTCCCCGCAGCATGATCCAGAGCTCCAGAGCGAGCCCCTGCATGAGGTAGCCTGAATGACAGGCCGGGGAAGAAGGTGTCTGTGCGCTGCCGAGCGGTACTTCACACTGCGTGTACCAAGCCACTGCGAGAAACACTGCACGCTATGTTTTCAATTGGTCACAGATGGGAGAAAACCAGCCATAATAATAAATGCACGGAGGTGGCGTGTGTCATCGCACACGGAGCCGAGACATGTGATCCAGAAGGTGTGTGTGGGGGAGTCAGGACCATATGTTGCTTGTCTGCGGTGGGTCCTTCCCATGTCACAGCATACTGTTCTTCCCAGCAGCACCGGTGCTATCCTGAAGCCGCTGCCTTTGGCCAAACCTACATGATTCTTACCAGGTACTGAAGTCTCTGGCGCTCGGTCTCCGGGGTGAATTCTGAAGACATGGGGATGATTTCTCCATTCCTGATAATGATGGCCCTGAAACATGAAAATGCATTGTCAGTAGCCAATCTCTTATGTCCCCGATGCCATGACAACCACAGCCTGGTTTGGACCAGACACAAAATGCCAGGGGAGGTCATCTCCCACCTGCTGGGCAGAATTTGTGCTGTGTTGGATGCAGCCCACCCGTATGTATGGCATTCTACTAGCCCCGATTCCTTCCACGCTAGCTACAACCAATGCCTCACTGCCTCAGCGCCAAGCATGGCACTCAGCACACAGCAAATACTCAGTGAGCGAGTGTAGCAGTGAATGAATGACGCAACAGTGGCCCACTGTATTTCAGATCTAGCAGAGCCTTATCTGATCATGAAAATACTCTTATGTGTGCAGTCCAAGACGGTGGCCACCAGCCATATAGTTACGGAGCATCTGAATTGTGGTGAGTGCAGGAGAACTAACTTTCCAATATTACTTTAATTAGTTTATCTCCAAGCAGTCCCATGTGGCTAGCACTCATTGTAATGGAGAGGAGAACTCCAGACCCTGGGGCAGCACCAATGGCTTCTCTTGGGAGTGTAGTAGAAATGCAGAAGCTGAAGTTGTGCCCTAGACGCAATGCACCAGCTGATTCATAAGCACATGAAAATCCAAAAACCTCTGGTTTACACTCTTGAGTTTCTAGGCTCAAATCCTGGGTGCAGAGAAAGCAACTCTCATGGAATCTGAAGGCTCAGAAAACTCACAAACTTCAAAACATGTGCCCAAGAGTCTTTGGCGATTGAAGGACTTCTGAGAGCTCAGCTCCTACAGCCAATGTTCCAGGAGAGGCTGCAGAACCAGAGCTGTACAGCACCCTTCTCAAGCCTGGTCCCGGTCGGGCCACTTGTTCTCAGACCTGATTCCTAAGTGGTTCCTGCCAGCCACTTTGTAGCAACTGATCCATCAGTCATTGCAGAAGGTTGCTACTCTTATGACAAATGAAAGTAGTTTAAGGGATTGTGTTTTATAGGAAACTAACAGCTCCCTGGAATTAGGAGCCAGTCTACGGTTTTGCAAAATCCACAAACACAGAATTCAGTTCTGACATCAGCTCTGGAATCCTGCTGATTTTAGGGGAGACTGCTTTTTCATGCCAAGAATCCCCTGGACACCCTTCTTCAACTGCAGAGGCGGCCATGACCCGGAATAGCACGGCCACGCCCCTGACCCCCGCTACCTACGCCCGAGTTACTATCATTATAGGAACTGATAGAGGTAGAAATCTTAGAGGCTTTGGAGAATTATAGCTCCAGAAGAAGAAGTTGGGAGAAAACAGAAAAATTTAGGGGAGCTAATTCTGGGAAGAGGATGTCTCTTGCTGTAATATTTTTAATCACTTCTTTGTGTTGCATAAAATGTGACAAATTAAAGATTCCTTTTTAAAAAAAACCCACAACCACTTGTAAAACACTAATACATCCCCTTCCCAAGGGTCATATCCACTGTCATGGTCTGTTTCTACATGTTCCCCAAAGCTCCATGTATTTTAGATGGGGCTTTTCAAGAAGTAGCTCAATCTAGAGTTTATGATTGATTCACGGTTCCATGTTGGGATTAAGGGTGCTAGGATTAAGGGTGGGTGATGCTGGATCAGTCCATTGACTGGATCAGCACTGCTCTCTTCCCAGCAGTCGGGATAAGTTAAAAGGGCAGAGAGAGCTTCTTTGCTCCTTTCGCTCTTGCAATTTTTGCTTTATTAACCACCATGAACTGTTGGCTGTCCGCCATGTGCTACCCTGCCTTGGAGCCAGCCAGTTATGGACTAAAACTTGTATGAAGTGGAGGTCAAATGAACCTTTCCTCCTTTAACTCTGGGTGTCAGTATTTTGTCTCAGTACTGAGAAATAATTGAGACAGAACTTGGAACCAGAGAAGTGGGGTCTTCCTGTGACTATATCTAACCATGTGGTGCAGGACACTTCAAAAATGGCTCGTGAGAAGAGTCTGAAAAGGTCTGGAGATACCAGATGAAAAAGTAGGGCTTGAATGCCTTGGCAGTTCTTTACAGGAGATTATGGTCAGAGCTCAGAAGACCAAGAGGGCTGATAGAAATCCTGCCAGTAAAGACCAGGCTCGGGAAGTTTTTGCTGGTAAGAAAGACTGCCTTGGCTATTGGTCTCCGAGATGATGTGTGTTAGGGCTTGTCAGAAAGTTTGAGTTTTGTTCATGTCCAGAGACTTTGCCTGAGACTGAGATTAAGAGTGGTAGACTAATTAATGTGGTAGAAAAATTTCAAGGTGGTTGAATGCTGAAGCAATGGCATGGCTTCTGTTGGGGGCTTGTAGCCAGATTTATGTTGAGAATCAAGAATGAAGAGTCCAGCAGACTGATTTAAAACACTGCATTTGCTAGAAAGACAGCGTCAGCAAAGCTGTAGACGCCAAAGATGGAGCAGAGGAAATCTTGATTGCTGAGAAGGAAAGGAAAATAGAAAAGATGGCCTGAGGGCAACACAGGAAGCAGTAGGACTCCAACCTTTGAAGCCTCAAAACTGCGAAAGTGAAAGACTTTGCTTTGAGGAGACAGTTGAGGAACACTGTTCCAGAATGGTGATGACCACACCATGTTCCAGAATGGTGGAAGCACGGAGAATCTGTTCCTCGGAATCGGATCCAGAGTGTCCAGCAATTCAGGCAGTGGACCCCTACAGCTAAGAGAGGGAAGCCTGGCTACTGCTCCAGTTGACAGCCGACCGTGGCATCATCTATGTGGCACTGGCATTAGGTGCAAGAAGAATGCAAGGGTTGTAGGTTCAGAAAGCCTTCCACACAGACTTTAGAAAACTTCGGAGGCCAGAAAGTGTGTGCTTGAGAGGAAAGTGTGTGAAGCGGTGAGGGTGAGCCAAAGGTATGGTGCAGACCCCAGGTTTGGAGAAAAAAGGAATGTGGATTATGTAAGGAAAACTGCAAGGAGGGAGTTTCCACAAGAGCAGGCCAGAGAGAAACCATGGGAGCTTATGCCACTGGAAGCGCTGTACGGGTGCAGCCTCTGGCGCTGCACATGGAACTGCGGGACTTAATGTTTGCCCTGATGGATTTTGGACTTGTCCCATTTCTGTGTAACTTCTGAAATAGAAATGTCTAGCTTGTGTCACTGAATGTTGGAAATATTTAACTTTCTTTTCACTTGTATAGAGGTGCATAGCTAAGAGTTTGCCTTAAACCTCAGAGAATTTTGACTTAGACTCCACTTGGACTCATCAGTGCTAAAATTGTTAGAACTTTGGCAATTCACAGAGATGACTATGTGAGTTTCATATACAGGGACGCACACGCGTCTCTGTGGGGCCATGGACAGAATGTTAGCGTTTGTGTCTAGGTGTCCTCCCAAAGCCGCATGCAGTCAGAGTTTTCTCAGAGGTGGCTAAATTCAGAGTGTGTTATTGACTGGTGGTGCATGCTGGAATTAAGACTGCTGGGCTTAAGGTGGATAACTGCTGGATCAGTCCACTGACTGGACTGGCACTGCCCTAAGCCTAGCGACCTTCCAGGACCTTCTTCCTCAGATTTCTCTAGTCCTCCTTTAGTGTTGAGCACTGGGACTCTGTCTCACTACTCTCTCCTCCTGGGCATGCTCGCTTCCTCACTCCTTAGACCCTAAGGCTAGGTTAGACTTCCCTTCCACATTCCCTGAGCCTGGTACTCCTACTACAGAACACTTCACACTTGCTAACTGAGGACTTGCTTGTCTTTATTCCTAGCCTGTACACTCCTAAAGTATGAACATGTCAGTCTGACCAAAACTTTGATGGTGGTCACCACAGGCAAGACTCTCCAGTCATCTCAGGGCCCAGTGCAAACTATAAATGCTTCTTACTTGAAGACTGAGAAATTCAAGATGGCAACAGTAGGGTACTGAATCAGATCTCGGTCCTCCTGAGCATGTGGTTCTGTGTGACTCTGCAGGTCCCATGCTCACGAAGATGGGCCTGACACAAGGCCGTCGGTGCTTACTGAGTCAGTAGCTTTCACATCACACACACAAACTGGTGATTCCAGACCACCTTTCTGGCCAGCACATCTCAAGTAGCCAACAGCTATGTCTGCTTGCATAGTCCCTGGGTTTGCCTAGTTATTATTATTACCATTCCAAATGGAGGATCCAGTCCCAATCTGTCCACAGTATTCCTTATTTTGGGCACCAGTCCTCCATCACATCTAGTTCCAGATGCTGGACCTCTTCCTCCTCTCACCCCACAAGCCTCAACAGGCTCCCTGCCCTGTATGCTTCCCCTCCTCGGGTGCACACACATCCATCCCGTTCCTTCGTTTCCTCTGCCAGTGCCTCGGCTCAGGCTTCCACCACAGCCATCTGCAGGACTCGGGAGCTGGCGCAATTCCTCCTGCTCTCAGCTCTGCCCAGCTCTGACTCATGGGCACAAAGGAGGGTTTACAAATAAATATATAATTTTAATTTTAAAAAGTGACACAATATTTCTATATGCTTACAAAATAGTGTAATAATCAATAAATGTACATAACATGTAAAGATCCGATCAGGGTAGCTGACGTATTCATTAGTTCAAACATTACCGCATTTTTGTAAAGGAGATACTCAAAATCTTTTCTACTAGCTCTTTTGAAATATACAATGTTCTCAACCATCCTTACCCTATGAGTCTATAGGTCATTAAGAGTTATTCCTTGTACTACCGTCACCTCAGTACCTGTCAGACCTCTCTCCATCCTTCCCCGCCTCTGCTAACCATTATTCTACTCTCTGTTTCTGAGACTTTCTTTGCACCCATTTTTTAAAAAGCTGATGCTATAAGTCACTTTTAAGACACCACTGTTATCATGCCACACCCGATTAAGGCCTCTGCTGGCTTGTTGGCATTTCCAAAGCCCTTCACTACCTGCTTTGCACCGTATTTCTGGCTTTAGTTTCTCTCTCGCTGTTTCTTTTGCATCTTCTACTTACTCATGGCCAGTGTATTCCACTTGAGTCAGCCAGATTGCCTTCCACTCCCCTCCTGGGCTACCTGAGATCCATTCTCTGGGGCTTCTTGGGGTCTCAAGCCTACCCATCCCATAGCCCCTACCAGGCTTCCTTCCACTGTTGGGATCCATGGTTGCCTCTAACTACCCTGAGGATATTTTCCAGGCAGAGCCCAAGCCATTGTCTCTGAATCACCAGCGTTTCCTGCCTGACATGTGGCAAATGTGCAACAGCTGTTTACTGAGCGATTAATGACTGAGTGGATGAACAGAGGGCTGTACCTGCATAGGTGAATAGAGGAGTCCAGACACGAAGGCCCTCACAAGCCTTTTCTTAGTATCATCATTATCAACTATGTATAGTCTGAGCCCTCAAAAACCCCTACGCCTTCTGTTGTGCTTGCAAAACCAAACCAACCTCCACCCAGACTAAGAGGATGAAATCACTGAGAAGTGTGACTCAAGGACAGGGGTCAGGAGGGACGGCTACTCTCCGACAGGGAAAGGAGGCAGAATCAGCCAGAGCAGCAGCTTCCCCCACTTCTGTTTTTAAATTTCAAATTGACACCTGAGATTATTAATTTCAATATAACTGATGGGTAATCCTGGAACATTGCTTTTCTTAAGAAATCAACTTATGTACAGAAAATCCTTCACTTGCTTGAATGTCCAAGTTCTTCCTTTATGAGTGCCCATGGATTAAAGATGCCAGTGTGGTTGACTGCCAACCTTTCAGCCTGTACTCTGTGATGCTTCTTCTTATGTGATCCTTGGCTGCCTTTTCATCTTTCTCTCTTTCATCCCTCTTGATCTTGGGATCAATTTGTCAGACTGCTGGTCTCCAACTGGAGTAGGGCAGTGAGAGGAATGGGGTTTCAAAGGGAACACAGCGCATGCAAAGGCTGACAAATCTTGGGCTCGGCAATGAGGAGAGAAATGCCTTTAAAGCTAGATCCTCTCATCCTAGACCTGCAAACTTTTTATCTTCTTAACTAGTTGATAAGATGCTTTTCCTAAGGCAAACTGAAACTGGAACACCACAAAACTGTAGCAGCAAAAAGGGTCAAGGAAGGAGGGAGCCTGCCCATCAGGTCTGGATCTGTGGGTATTACTATGGTCCCAATTTCGGTGACACTGCACTTAGCTATCCAAAGTTTGACCAGAGATGAAAGGAAGACGTTTCAAGGGGTTGGAATGATTTAACCAATTGGCAACCACCTCTCATTTGGTTCCCTTCAGCCTACAGAGGGGTTTGATTCAATAATCATTAATGTCAAGGCTAGACAATGTCATTGGTAGACATTGCACCTGAAATCTATCCAGTTAAATTCCAGTATAATAAATAGGTGGGAGATTATTCATCATTTGGAGAATGGTAAGGTTTTATGTGTTTTTTAAGTCAGCTGCAAGGATGAGAGAAGATAAAAGACATGAAAAGCTTTTCAAATGACCCCCTCCCCAAATACTTGCCACATGAGAGGTTAAAGGCAATGTATTTGTAACTGATGAGAATTCTGAGTTTAGAGAACAATTATGCGGTAATCTTGATACTTTTATCCTCTAATGTATTTTAGGTGTAAACAAACAAAACAAAAATATCTGATTTTTCCCCCCTTGAGGAAGTAAAAAAGTTAAATGGTTAGGAAGGAAAAATACAAGGCAAATGAGACGTTTATTTCAAATACTGATTTTTACAATTTCTCTTAAGGAGGTCACACTAACTTCTGTAAAGTCTCACCTCAGCAGATGCCCTCAGAGCAGGACTGACACCTTCCAAAGGTTTTTGACAAACAAGCAAAAGAAAAATGCTGATGAAAGATCAGGCAGGGGGCCTGCCCCTTAGCTCAGTTCTTTAAGTGGCTGCTTCAACAAAGCAGTCAGGC